>JAZGTJ010019995.1:0-10619 GCA_036877575.1 Botia almorhae | reverse complement strand
ATTTGCTGTAATATACAGTAATACAGTAGGATCACTTTAAGTAAGATTACGCAGACTCTCCTCAGTCATTTAACAAAAAGCTTTTTAAAACACAGCATGTCTTGCAAACTTTGCTGAGTTTGTTTAAACACATACACACACATATACATACACACACATCTATATGTATATATATATCTATGAGAAGCACAACTGTGTAACAGTGAAACCTGATTTAAGTTTATTTTCATACTCCACTGACAAACTTCTATCACCTCTCAGGAGTCAAAACAGAGTTACAGAACAGAATAAGAGCCATTCTATAGCCCCTTAAGCATTTGGAGATCAATGGTCCCGTTTTGCACGCTTTCATTGTCATTCAAACCAACAAATGACACTGGAGAGATTCACTGCCGCTCTGTCGTCTGAGGCGCTCTGTGAGTAACTCAGATTGGGTGTCTCAGATTGGCCATATGGGTGGCATCCAGCTCGTGAGGGCTTAGTTTCCCACAACAGCCCTCCAGAGCTGAGAGATGATCCTCACATGTGCGCATCACCCTCCAGACAATTATAACTTGAGATCTGTGGAAGTCAAGGGCCCATTTATCAGAGCTGTTTCCACCAGATGCAAGTTCTATATGAATCTCTTTGTCATGTATGAGAAAAACTTTAGGCGTGACTCGACTCGAAGCTTTTGCCAGATGAAAGAGCGCGCCACTAACTCTGAAACCGTAAACCTTGCAAGAAAATAATAAATTCATCTCAGCTCAGACAATAAAATGACATAAGAACTACACTACACTTTTTCTTTTAGTCAAAACTCTCCTCACAGATGCCGTTTACTGTAAATGTGATACAAGCTGCTTGTGATACTTTTTTTCTGGTTATGAGGCCACAGCAGTCGTAATGTTTTATGTTGGAGGGGCATGGCAAGCACTCTTGGTAAATGGTTTCCCTAAATATGTCGTTTTATTAACTAACCAAAAGACAACAACTTTCTGCCAAAAACTTCAGTCAGCCACAGTTTTAAACTTTAATTTAAGCACAGTCTCAGTGGCCTCACATTTATTTTTGCAATATACATCTATATTTTACAGATAGCTAAAGTTATATTTTTTAACCTTTTATGAATTAACTGTGATGCTGTATTTGTCTTCTGTGTGAGCAAATGCACTCGGCTTCATTTTGCTTCACAAACTCAATCTTCGCACATAAAAAGAGGAAAATCCTTGCACCTCTGGTACCTCTAGTGGCGGACAGCTGATATTACAGCAACAGCGCTTGCTTCCCTCAAGCTCCGAGTCAATATGTTCAGTAAAAACAGCCCGAGCAGGCCAGCTGTAGCGGCACACCTCTGCAGAATACATGATAAATGTATTCTGCATGAGAGCAAATGAGAGCAAAATGATGGGCTGAAGACATCAGACACACGTTCCTTCATTAGCATAATTACACTCCCTTGAATTAAGGTCACATTCAGCATTAGACAACATTTTCATCCGACTGATGAGCTGACAAACCTAATGACAGATCTCATACCTAATACTAGACATGAGGGAGAAGAGGAAGAGGACAGAAAAGGGAATTTAAAAAAAATCATACAGAAATGATAAGATCGAGTTGTTAAGTCGTTCTCATTCATTAACTACTCAGAACCATCAGGATACACAATGGTGAAGACAACAAGGCTGAACTAAAATCGTTACTTTACACCTTTATTACCACTAGAGGTCAGTATCAACGTATGAAAACTTATTTTTGGTGTAGTCATAAAAATACACCGCTTTCCATTTAACAGATATTCAGGATACGATTTTACAGAGTTCTGAATGAAACTTCTTCGGCTTCTGAATGAAACTTTGTCAGATATTAAAAATACGATAACAATAATTAATAGTTGCAAAATCCCTTGTTTAGTTTCTAAAAGAACATTTTTTATTTTGAGATAATAATGTCAAAGCTCTATCAAAAGGGATTAATTAACCACAAAACAGTTATTGTGACCTTTACAGTTTTTGTTTTGGTGCTGTAATGAGGCTCTGTGTGACCCTGTTGTCTGTTTTAGGCCCGCAGGGAGCACATGGCTGATAAAAAATGAGATCCAAGACACTCTCTCTCTCGCTCTCTCTCTCTCTCATTTCTATGACACTCGCCCATTTATCCACTGATTGTCTGACTCTGACAGGGTGCTTGATATGATTGATGTGCCCTTGCCATCACTAGATTGCAGAAGCTCCTTCAGTAAATAATCTGAGATCCACATATCACCTTTTGTTTTCTCATGCGTACAATTTCCAATTCCAGGTCAAGAATTGCAGTAAATATTAAACAAAAAATATGGCTGATTTTAATTGATCCCAATTAATTAGGGAAACATTGTCACATTGCATTTCTCCTCTGCAGGAGAAACCTTCAGAGCTGTAGTTCAGCTCACTGGGTCGCTGCTGAACGACACAGAGGCCACACTCAGTCCCACAACAAGAACAAAAACTAAACAAGGTCCTCACAAAACCTCATACAGTTCTTAAAGTGTCAGGAGAGAAGACAAACTCTTTACCCTCAGATACAGACATGAAAAAATATAACCGGTATTGGATCAAAATGATCTACACTGTCGCTTTTGAAAATACACACTAAAGTCTGAGTTTATTTAAAGGGACAGAGCGCCATAAAAGTAGTCCAATGAACTGGTGATTTCTATTCATATTTTTTATATTTATATCAGTCTTGTGAAGCTGTACACTAGCTTTCTGCTGCCTATATAAAGTGTCATTTTATGACAAGATCTGTGTAAAGATTGTTTTGTGTTTCACAGGAAAACAATAATATATAGTTGAGACTGGGTAAAATATTCATTTAAAAGTGTCTCACAACAACCTACAGTTGATGTTCTGGTCTGGTTACCTGTTGGTTTACCGTTTACACCATCACAAATCCAAAAACTGAAAATTCAACTCTATTCAAGCTTTATATAAATTTTAAAACAACAGATTTGCCACATGGCTGTGTTTTGCGTGGGAGGTACTGGTTTACGTCTTACACCCATGCCGGGAACAGCCGGTTAATACCACAGAGCTAAAGTGCTACAAAGCTCTGGTACCTGTAGGGTGGTCTGGCATCAACACAGAAAAAGAGATTAGGATGTCACGCTTGTGTAATCATTGGAGCAGTGAGAATACATCAGCGTGATTCACAATCTATTGACACGGCAATAATACAAACTGGGCCTCTGTTTGCTCTGTTGTGTTTTGGGATTTGAGCAACAATCTACATTTTGCAAACATGATTTGATTTGCTGTTGTTTGCTTCCAATCTATCAACAATGTTGAATTGTATTTAAAGTTTGAGTTTAATTTTTACACCACCAAATAGCCAAAATAATGATTGTTTTCAAACAGGTTACTAACGGCTCATCTGCTATTGGTCAGACAAAGAAATATTCACACCCTAAACTTTTGCTATTGGTCGAGTCAACGTTCCTGTATCTGTGGGTCAGGACGCTCAAACAATGTTTTGAAAGCACCACAGAATCACAATGTTTACACATTTTAGGGTAATTAACCCACCAATTGGACTATGCATATTAAATTAGATTAGGGATAGAAGAATGCATTAAATTATTCAACAGACAAAAGTACACCACTCAGCTTTAAAGTATACTATACAACGTAACTAATTTTAAACAACTATGTAAAATCTCTCCTTTATGAAATCTTTCTTATACACGGCAGATATGAGGAGATGCTTTTTAGGTGCTGCCAATACGTGCTTCAGCAATCAAAAAGCATTCAGAACCAATCAGATTGCAAATGATGCTTCAAATCAGTGGTGATAAAACTCTCACAGACATGTAGTTGTGCTGGAGAATGTCTTTGTGATTGCTTTGGATTATGTGCATAATATAAAGAAAGAATGTGGAAAAACAAGTCAACTTTTTTTTCTATGTGTGCCTGTTTCCTTATAGGGTTGAAAATTGACATTTGTGACCAACTCCAAACTATTCCCAGCCTAATAAACATGCTAAACAAATGTAATGAAATATCTTTATAATGACAGGAATACCAACATATGTGTGTTCTCATTACCCAGCAGCTCCATGGCATCATCCTCATCCTCCATCTCATCTTCAGTGACTGAGGGGGCGGAGTCTGGCATGGAGTCAAACGAGTCCTGAGACAACATGGCTGCCAGAAGTTTCTTATGGTTCTGTTGCTGCTGTTTTAAGCCTTTACTCTTTGCCTCCATTTTCAAGCTGCAGAGAGAACGAAAGGAAACTCTAGTATGGTGTTTTAGCACCAATACAATTGCATGTAAAAATACAATTGCATTATGTATTTTAGTTGTCAAGATCTTTGTGTAGGCTGCAATATTTTTCGATTTCTCATTGATAGGGACAGCAGAATGGAAACGTGAAATAGATGCAAGCAAGATTCGAACCTAGATTTCCCACACTAGCACTAGGGCTCAACATGACAGGAGCATGTGCATGAGCCATTAAATCACAGCTCTGAATGTGCCGGTATTTTTGTTACTAATTCTAACAAAAACAAAACATTGGTTTAGAAATGCTTGCAGAAATGGGAAATACTCCATTTATGTCAAATCCATTATCTCTTATTTAAGCCTGACAAGAATAAGACATGGCAGCAGAGCAGATCATACGCTGTACTAGTGCAAGTCCCACTCTTTTCCTTTTTATATTTGTCTTCTTCTATATTAAATGACTTACAGCTCAGCTACATCTTGGCATTCGATCTTTGCGGGGATTGGCTGACATGATAAACATGTTTTCAAGCTGCACCCTTCATATCTACGCTAAATATCCAGATCCTCCAGCAGGGCTTATCAACACGCAATGCTATTTAATTGCAACATGAGCATGGCTGGTGAGACTAGCTGTCTCTATGCATATTCTAGCCTATTATATAAACAAAACTGACCTAAGATCAGCTTAAAACACAAGGCTGCTCTTTCAAATAGGTCTCATTTTGAATAGGTTGATTCCATATTCCGGAATTAGGGTTATGATTCACCACCGGTCCAAAAATAGCGTATTAATTATTTAATTTTGAGCATTAAATGGAATGAATTATGAACATATGCTTCATTTCACACTGCTAAATTGGCTAAATTATTCCCATGTGCCATGTGTAATCAGCAATAAAAATAGTCTGGTTTAATTTGATTGTTATCATTCCAGATTTATAATGGAATGATAGCATGTACAGATAATCTAAAGGTTCAGGCTGGGGTAGAGTTGGTTTAATATCCTTCGCTGAACATTACTATGCTAATGTGTATGCTAATACACGCTAACACATTTATTACATTTTTCCTAATTAGGCTGCGCTCTGCCAATTCTCAGCTTTCCTGTAGTGTATTACTGTGTCAGAGCATGTTTATGTATTAACACCCATGTCACTAAGGAACCCAGCTAACAGGGAACATTCTTAGAACGTTGGCTAACATTCTTTAAAACTCTCAAAAGTTATCAGAAACATTCTTGCAGTATCATTAGTGGAACTGTTTTTTAATGTTATGTATCTATAAGTTTATAAGTTTCTGAAATGTATTTCTTAATATGTTAGTGGAATGTTATACGTTTCAGAATTTAAAATATTTGGTCATAACCAAAAAATAATGTTAATACATATATGTCTAAAATCTGAAAGTTGGAAATGTTCCTAGAACTTTAAAATAACATTTGATACAGGAAATGGTCTTATAATCTGCTGGGAATGCATTGAAAATGCAAAAAGAGCCAACCATCCAAACAGTTCAAGAACAGATATCATTTTTATATTTACTGTATTACTGACTAAGACTGTTGTCTGAGAAGTCAAGATATCTTTGCAGAGGTTAAGAAAATTGTGCAGTGTACTGAGCTGTTTACAACTACAGATTGTACACACTGGTGTGTCTACACCAGAGGGTCTAGTTTGGCTCGTTAGATTAACCATGTTAGCCCCATTCAGTATATGGCGTAACTACACCATCTAGTTAAAAACAAATTTTTTTCATTGTCAAATAAATTGCAACAATTTCAACTTTAGTGTGAATTATACCTGAGCTCCCAGAAAATACTAATGTACAAATAAAATACTAATGAAAGAAAATATCGCTTTGAGAATACCTCAGTTAAATGCTAACTCTTAGTTACAGTACAGGCTGACAAGGACACTGAAATAAACAAAGTCTTCAGTCTGTGGGCAGACTGAATTAACCACTCCATAAAACCTCAATGGCACTTAATTAATTCTTTCATACTTGTAGAGGAAAAAAACGATGAAATTAACATTAGCATTCAACAGGAAGTTCACACACTAATAATTATGTATGAACAAAATTGCCACCTGATTTACAACAGGTGCAAACCTCGTTATGTTCTTAACATATGCGACATTACTGTATTCCAGTTCTGTGGTTTAGTTAAATGACACAGAGGAGGAGTCATTTGTGACCTGATTTGTCCTGTCATTTTCCCTAATAAGGGGGTAGTGAACTGACACAATGATTAGGAACAAGCTCCTAAATAAACATATTCAATTGACTCGTTTTTGCTCTGGTCAAGCACAAGAGCTTGTCTCTCAGACAGAACCTGACCAGGTTTTAAATGAGTAAGATAATACGGTTTCATACAATGAATCTTAAACTACACCGCTAAGACAAAATGTATTACTTCACACAAATGCAATTTGGTGAAACTATAGAAGATCGTTGTGTGGGTTGGTATGGTGACAAGAAGCCTTGTTAGACAGAACTAAAGCTGCATTGCTGTCTAGTTCCTGTGGGATTAGAAACTCTCCAGTGTGTTCTCCAAGCAGAACAAAATGTATCCAGAGAATCAAAAAAACTAGACCACAAAATCAAAGCCATGAATTAAGTAATATGAGCCAACCATGATGTAACTAAACAGGTCACGAGGGCCCCTAAGAGGAAATTGGCTACAGGATGTCCAATAGGAACAGAGGAAGGATGGTTTCCCAGCTAACAATTTTAGGTTGTAAGAACGTTTCCCTAACATTCCCATTAAGAAACAAAAACATTTACAATGTTATTCACAATGTTCTAAGAACATTCTAGTATGTCGTAGCAAAGTTATTGCTTGGTTATAAAATGTTATTAAATCTTTTAAATTCTGTAACACTTAAAAAATGTTCCACAAATAACTTAAAAGAGTAACACTGATATATGTTAGCTGGGTTGTGACCTACTACAGGAATTAGCAAAACAAAGTGTTGCGAATAGAGGGTGATGCATAAACCGTTTTTGGTAGCTGACGAAAACCTCAATCTGTTTTCAATATAAATGACAGTTTGAGAAGTGTTATAAGGAAAGTGAGAATGTGGTTTAACAGATAAACTGATCACAGGTCAGGCACTCATTTAGAAGATGAATCTTTCACAGGTGGCAATGAAACATGACACTTATTAATGGTTAAACACAAGCCTCTTTGTATATCTGAACACATAATGGCTACCAACTTTATTAACATATTAACTTTATTTACTTGCAAATTTTCCCTAATTGTCAATGTCTCTATTTGGCACATTTAATTTTATGTTAAACCAATACAACAGATTTCTGACTTTAATCATTTGACTGCCCTAAAATGAATTAAAATGCTAATTCACATTCAGTGTAATACAAATATCTGGTTGGGAAATGCTGGTATACCATGCATCCCATAATAAGCCTTTAAAACTCTGTGACTGCACCCTGAAGCATGAGAGGGCTGATGGAGGTTTTAATGAATATAAGAGCGATTTAACAAGTAGGTATAAAATACATAACGGGACAAGAATGGAGAGGAGATACAGATGAGATTTATCTGTTATTATATGTTGCTTGTGTGGAAGGGGAATAGGAAGAGAATCCCACACTGGAGCTTTATCATTCTCACAATCAGTCACACAAACCCTTCCCAGCATCCACCTCTGCCTCCACCTAATTTCCCAGCAGCCTCAGCACTCTCCCAAACGTCCTCTGCTCAAAGACTGACAGCTAAGGAGAGCCTTCCTATTCACCCATTGAGGTTAGAGAGAAAAAAGCACTGTTTTGTTCCAGAAGAGGGAAGGCGGCGGTCATTATACAGAGCAGCTGCTGGTTTCTTCCTCTACGTGAAATTATAGAACAGGTGTTAAAAACAGACCTGCTGTGTTTCTGCAAGTGAAAAAGGCAACTGGAAAGATTTGTCTCTTGTACTCATGGGGTTCACAACTTGTAGACTCACCACGCATTGAATGACATATGTTTTGAAAGCTACAGGCATGACTTCTCTGCAAAGGACACATGATGCTGCCCTAGAATTTGACTAAAATTAGGTGGGCATTGGCTTAAAAATGCCTAACTTTTGAAAAAGCTGTAACTTTTAAGTGGATAGCTGTTGTTAAATTCCACAATGTAACATCAGTACAACACAATTTTGATAAGTGCAATGAGGAATGTTCTCAAAACATTGGCTAATGTTCTCTGATAGTTCTCTCAACGTTATCAAAAAAGTTCTTGCAGTAACATTAGTAGAACATTTATTTAATGTTATATATCATATATATCAAAAACATCATTCCTAATTTGTTAGTGGAACAAGTGATTTTAATTGGTTTAAAATTGTTACAAGTGGTTTAAAATTGTTACAGAATTTAAAAATGTTTAAATAACATTCTCATCACCAAGCAATAATGTTAATACAACATCTAAAAACTGGACATTTTGAATGCTCCTAGAATGTTCAAAATAACATTTTTAATGTTATTGTCACTTAATGAAAATGTTAGGGAACGTTCTTTCAACCTACAATTATGAGATGGATAAATGTCTAGTGTCTTACAGCAGAATCACAAAGCTGCAGAATGATGTGTTTACTCCTGTAATGATTAATATACATGGATGAGAACTAGGGCTAAAGATCACAGAAGCGTATTGTATTGCTTTCTTTCTCTAATGAAATCTCTATCAGTGCCTGTACAGCTATGAACTCTGGGGACGTCTGCGGTATCGACCCAAGCCACTGTAATTTACTGTAATCAAGTGAGAGAATATTTTAATGGAATGAAGTCTCTTCTGTCAGCCGGGCACAGAATATGATTTATTATTTAATATCTGGTCCTTTCTAATTAGCTGCATTCTCGGTGGCCAGCCTCTGCCCTCCACTCAAACACCAGCCAATTAAAATCGTCGTGGTAACGTCTTTAAGGGGTCGGGGAACCGCAAATGCTATTTTAAAGATAAAGCTCTGCGTATGTGTTCTAATAATGTCCGCCCTTGATGGATTTATAGGGTGGTACTGGAGGCTTTTATAAAAGATCTTTGCAAAACATCTGAGCTGTCGTGAGACTCAAAGAAGAAATCTGGAGTAAGAGTTTTGATAGGCTGTTGCTAGGGTGACCCATATGGTTGCTAGGGCAAGACTAGGTGGTTGCCAAGGTTTTCTGAGCGGGTGCTAGGTGGTTGCATACTAACCCTAGTCAAAAAGCCCATTTTATTAAAAAAAATCTAATCTCTCATCAATTACAGTTTGTAATTTGTTTAAATCCCCCATTTTAAGTATAAGCAACAGTAAAAATAAACGTGCTTTAGCAAACAGTTCTACTACACTACCTTATGTGCTGCAAAAATCTAAACTAATCTTCTAGGAAAAGAAGCATTTGGGCCTTCAGCTTAACAGGACAGCTCACTCAAAATTGAAAATTCTTCCATCATTTACTTGTTCTCATGTCATTTCAAACCTATTTTGCTTCTGAGGAACACAATAGAAAATATTTTTTATTGTGTTCCCAAACAACACCTACCGGCACCTATTGACATTTATTGTATGGGCACAAAACCACTGTGACATTTCTCAAAATATCTTTTTTGTGTTCCACAGAAGAATAAAAGTCTCTTAAGTTTGGAATGACATGACAGTGACTAAATGACTGAGATTTGTTTGGGATGAACTGGCAGTATTAGCAATATAAGTAGCAATACACAGATACACACTCAAACACATACGATCTCACAGATACAGCTAAGGCTCACCTTCCAACAGGACTGTTGTCTTTGCTTGTCCAGCCTTCAGTCTTGGCCCTGGGAACAGGGGGCTGCAGCATCTCAGCCGCAAGGGGGTCAGAATCCTCCTCCTCACGCCCCACCCATTCGCCCACCACCCGCGGCCTCAGCACAGAATTAAATGCCCGGGGGTCCTTTAAGAAAAAATCAAAAGAGGAAGAGATAATAAGTTATAACATGTTACAAATAAACAAAAAACATGTAACAATTTGTGGTTATGCAAATGTATAATTACAGAGCTAATAATTCAAGAGCTGATGTTATATGTTTCATTATCTATGCTTTGTGTGTCCAGTCATTTTACAGTAAATATATTTCAATAATGAAGGACTAATAACTGCAGTTTTTGATGTAGTTTATCAGCAATAAAACAATGTCGAGTGAAATGTCCTCTACAATGACAATCCAAGATCTGCATAAACAGCTTTTTTTAGGTTTCAATATTAATTTCAAAATCCTAATTGACAAGCAAGGGACGCCTGGGCCGAAATGACAGCCAAAATGACACGCAAAAAAAAGTCTGTACTGCCTTAAGAGAAATATGACAAACACAGATGTTTGGATGTAGGTGGATGTCTTTGCTCCGTCTA
>JAZGTJ010019994.1:0-10619 GCA_036877575.1 Botia almorhae | reverse complement strand
TCAGTCCTGAACTATCCCTGTGAATTGTTTTCTCCATCGATCCTTTTTTTGGGTCACTGAGAAGGTGCTGGCAATAATGTCCAGCTACATCCCCATGAAGATCATTCAGACTTGCTAGAGGCCCAAACTGGATTCAGAAAGATCAAGAGCTGCTTCTGTCTGAAAGAGGAAGTCAGAAACACAGGACGTGGTTTTAATGGCTATTGTGAGTTTGGTTACATTTCCTCTCATAAGTCATTTCATGTTGAATTCCTATTAAAGAATTGAGAGCTGTGTTATCAGAGAATCTCCCTCTCTTTCTCTCTCTCTCTCTCTCTCTCTCTCTCTCTCTCTCTCTCATGCGCTCTCTCTGAGTGCCAGTAGGAGTCACTGTTCTACATGTGGAGTATTTTCTCACCCCATCAGGTGAAGATATTAGGTTATTTTCCACTTCGATTCTATCATATTTAATTCATTGTGCTCATTGAACTCCTTGAACTGCTTTAATACTTTGGATATTTCTTGACAATGTTTTGTATTTGTTTGTAGACATTAGCCATGTACAGTGCACTTAATCATGTGACCTTGTACCATTCAGACAGATCTGCAGATGTGCTGGCTTCAGTATGGACCCTGCTGGGACCTGTCAGATGCAGCCAATAAAGCAACATGCTAACTGGATAATGTAGATAGCAGATGTCTGATACTAAGAAATAGGTTCAGTCTCTGTAGAAATGCTAATGCCATTAAAAGGTGGATGAGCAACTTTGTCCTTACTGGGGGACATACTGTAGCAGTGCTGTAAAACTTTCTTGAGGCCTATTTACCACAGATGATAGAGGAATATGACATGTTGGGTTCAATGTATATACATATATCAGAATGTTTCTGTTCTTTCATGTCCATCATGATAAAACAAAAGAAACACCAGTGTAAATTGTAATTATGAGATGACGTATTCTTACGCCTCTATGTGGTTCACCTCAGGTCCAGTCACACGCCGGCCATGATAGCTACTGTACGTGCTTTATGGAAATCGCCTTTACTGTGGCTGTTTTGAAATGCTAATAGCAGGAGTTTATTTATCTTTGGTCATCTCCCCCTCGTTTCACACAAACCATAGAGGTTTATACAGTTTTGTATCATGCTGAATCTGTGTGTGGATGTTTTCAGTTTGGTCAGTAGTTCTATATTAGTGCTTTAATCTTAAAGATGCACATTCCCTCTCCTCTCCCACAGAGTAAGTTCATGTTGAGGTCCGTTAGCGTTGGTTTGGCCTAGAATTTGTTGTCTTCTCTCATATTGTCTTGTCTCCTTTACTCTCATCTTCTCTCATTTTCTCTCTTCATTACTCTCGTCTCCTCTCCTAATGCCTTGTCTCCATTCCTCTCACCTCCTCTCATCTTGTTTCGCTTCCTTTCCTCTTGTCTCCTCATCTTATCTAATCTCCTTTTGTCTTCTTTTGTCTTGTCTCCTCTCGTCTTGTCTTATCTCTATTCCTCTTGTCTCATCTCTATTCCTCTTGTCTCATCTCGTCTTCTTTCCTCTTGCCTCCTTTTTTCTCATCTCACCTCATCTCCTTTTAGCTCACCTCCTCTCATCTTCTCTTCATTGGTAGATGAAGCAGTTTTTTTGACTGAATCATCTTCCAGCTCGTGTTCTCCTTAGGCTCCTCATGCTGGAGGGAACAAAAGAGCTGCTGTGCAGTAAGGAAGTGATGGGAGGTTTCTCGTCTGCATAAAGCATGCCGCAGTGTTGAACACATGCTGACAAACAGCCTTTCTCTGTGTCTGTCTCTGTTTGCTCTGACTGCCTCTTCACTGTGACTCTGCATTCTTACGGCACTGAGGAACCGGGCGACAGACGCCCACTGAGGTTTGCTGCTTCGTCTGTGTGTCCCATGTAAAAGGTTAAAAAAAATAATGGTGTTAGTTTGTTTTGGATCTTATTTTGTCTGGTGCCTTGCAACAACCATGTTGGCATGGAAATGCTGACCGTTTATTTAATATTTGCAACACTGTCATCAAGCTCTTAGGAAAAAATAGTGTCACTGTTTACATTAATAATAAACCTGTATGACTTTTTTCCTTCTTGGAACACTAAAGAAGAGCAGCACCCATGTTTGTTATGTTTTAAAAGACTTGCTTTCTGAATCGCATGTAAAAGTAGTCTTTCGGTTTGGTTCTCGTATAAAGTTATATAATATCACTTCAAATATAGAACACAAGTCATATGAATCATTTTTATGGTTTGCTGTTATTATTTGATCGTTTTCTAATATATTGTTGAAGGTTAAACTCTCCAGTTCCAGTTCTTTGCAATTGCATAAAAAACAACAACCTGCACAGTTCTCAAAATTTCTCCTTTTAGTGTTACACATGTTTGGAGTGACATGAGCGTGAGGGATGACAAAATGCTTTGGCGTGAACTGTCCCTTGAACGCGATTAAGCAATGTTTATTTCCTCTGAGTTCTTGGCTCTTTTGTTCTCTCTGTGTTGCCAGGGAAATTAAACAAGTCTTCAAACAACTGCACAAGCTCAGTGTGTGTCTAGATTAGAAAGCCTTGCCAGCATCCTCTGTCCCCTCATTGTCAGTATCTCTGGCTGTTGGCCCCTGCTCTGCGGGGCCTGGTGTGAATGGGGCCCTTTGCAACTGTGAGCTTGTGATTTGTGCAGCTTTTATCCTTTTTCGAACCCCAGGCTTCCTCTTTCTTCCACTTGGCTTTTGTGAGTTTGACTGGGGATGAGCATGTCCAGCTGGGGCCCCTGCTGCTGTGTCAGGGTAGGGGCCCTCTGTGCCAGCTCCATTCCAAGGGCCATATGGACACAACTGGCACAGCTTGTGGGCATATCATGTCTCTCGGCTTGGGGATTCTCCAGGGGGGTAAATGATATGTGTTCTTATCTGTCTGTCCGCATGTTCTTGAGGGGATAAACCCAATCCCAGCAGCACGGGCCAAACTGTTGATTAGACAAATTAGCACTGGATGGGAGGATGGGGGTCATTTGCAGTCAGAGGGATAGTAAGACAAGGTTGTAAAGTGATACTGTTGTTGTTTGTTGTGAAAAATGTTGAGTGACATGACATCTGATACAGCTCCTGCTACATGTGTCTTGATAATGGGTATGAATTCTGTGGCCTGCTGTGACGTGCCAGTTTGCAGATAAATGCGTATGAGTCTTACCTTTCTGCTTTGCAGAAATGCACATTTGACAGTCAAGCATTGAGTTGTGGGGGCTGGTATAATTTACTGCTGTTTCATTGGTTAACAGGTTTATATAATTCTGCAGCATAACAGGGTAAATAATTGATTTAATAATTTAAAACAAAGAATTCCAAATTATAAAGTGTCAGCCCGGTGGCTTAACACATTTTGATAGTGATCTTTGCACTCAAATGCAGTCTTGTGCAGAGACATGAGGCCAAGACAGGGGTGAGATTTCTTGAAAGAAATTTAATCTTGGTATATATGGCTAGGTGATATAAAATAACTCATACCATGATGTAAGCTTTGAGTCACACTGCCCACTGCTAACAGTAACTGCAGTAATGCATATGAAAAGCTTTTCCAAGCTAACAACATTAATCCCAGCCCGCCGTTATCTAACACAGAGTGGTTCATAGTTCTTTATGCCTGTTTGACTTTATAAAAAGTAATAAAGCTCTTTGTTTACTTTTGTGGTTTAAGTAGGAAAAATATAAATTAACCACTGGGACCCTGATATGAGTTTGTAATCTGTGCCAAATCATGATCTAATAATGATATGATTCAGATTTGAGTTTGTTTCATATGAACTGGAGTCTCACTGTGGAAATAAGTGGCAACTATAAGAGCAGATGGATGTAATTTTATGTGTGTGATTGTGTCGAGTTAGACTGGCTAATAGTGTTCTGATAAGACAGGCTAGCTGCTCGGAAGCGATTATGTTTCTAAACTGGCGTCAGAGGTCCAAACCCAAAACGCATGAGATGTAATTATTTCAAATAGTAAATTCCCCATGAAATGAAAATTGAAGTTTTTTTGGCATTTTGTAAGAATATATATTAGCCTAATGATAGGTATGAACTAGTGTGCTGCAGAAATGGACAAAATTTGCATTTAGAAGGTATTTGAGCATTCAAAGCTTAGTCTGTCTTTTGACATCATTCTGTACTTAAGCTTCACATTATATTTTTCTGACCAATTAAATGCTTTATACTATGGGGTAATTAAACACTATTGGCTATTGTAAAAGGAGGAGCCCTCAATGTCACACCGTAACTTTTTGTTTTAGTGAAAACCAAATAAACACATCAACCAAGCCGCACATTTTAAGGCATTTCAGTGGGTGTTTAAGACTAAAAATTCCAAATTGGCTTTTTGTTACTGGAAAACAGTGTGGCTACATATTAAAAGAGGCTGTGCACTCTATGAGATTTAGTGTTCTGTGAGTGTGTGTCCGTGACACTCATTGTATTACACACCCTCACAACCATGTACGCTGTGCACTCATGACCGCTGTAAAATGAGACTTCGAGACAAATGGTTTGCATTAGTCTCACAGAGGAATAAATCAGCCCTGCTTTCTCAGCACAGGGGCAAGAGGGGAAACAAAGATGGCGTGGCTCCATTGTTTATCTCCTGTAAGACCTCCTCGCAAAGGAACAAATGTCTCTCATTCTCCCCCCTTCAGATCTCACGTCTTTCTCACATCTGCATGCAGAGCTTTCCAGAGACTGAACATGGAACACGGTCAAAGAAAGTGCGTAGATGATGCTCGCAACATTTGCTCATCCCATTGAACTGGTGGAGTTTGGGGGAATGTTGAAGGATAAGCTGAAACACATGTAAACACAACACAACTCTTGTGTTGCTGTTGTCATTGTAGAGTAGGTGCATTGGACATCTGATTACCATACAAAGCACGAGATCTCCTGCTGTCTTGTGTTGAAAAAGAGGATCGTATCTCACTGGGTTCCTGGAAAAAGCATGTGGGAAAACTGGGGTGCCTCTTAACATAAGGAAATAACCATTTACATTCTGAGGGAAAACATGCTCAACCAATTAAGTAAATGCCTATGTTGTCCTAACCACAGGTTTGAGTACTTCAGCTAGTATGTGGTCTCCTTTTAAACACAGAGTTTAGTACTTTCACGAGCACTTCAGAGGAAGAGCAGAAAAGGAGCCCCCTGGAAAAGATGCAGAGAGTGAGGGATTTGCCCTCAGAGAACGGGAACGCTGGGTTTGGAATTGTTGTAAACCCAGGCAAACATCGGAAGGATTTATTTTCACCCTGTGCTAATAAAACCCAATGTTGAAACCAAAGCCCCTCCCCCCTCTGCTGGGTGGAGAAAATGAAGGTTCTGCAATGTGGCACACATTTAAAATGACCACAATAATCTTACTCATTTCCCCCTAACATGCAGCTTTAACTCAGCAGAAGCTGGGGGTGAAACAAACATGCACGGCAGTGCTTCAGAGTGAATGAAACTCCACAGATGAGTTTACTGATTAATGATGGAACCTGAGCTTCCATACTATTGATGGTTTTGTTAAAGCTAAGATGCAGTTTTCCTTACAAAACCTCTGTCAGAAACGGGTTGAGATCTGGTTTTGATGCAGGGACACCGAGCGCTCGTGATCAAAAGCATGTGTTGATTTAAAACAAATGAACATGAGCTAACTAACATGAACAAACAATGGGCAGTTCATGTTAACTAACTAATAATTAATGAATGGAACCTTATTGTAAAATGTCCTCTCATGGATCAAGACTAAGCTGTTTTGTGCATAAATATTAGTGTTTTTCTGGTTTTTAAGTCATTTCCAAGCCAAACTTGAAATAATGACATATATCCGTATTTATTAAAATGTAAATAATATTTTCCATGGTCAGATGATTTTCTTATAAATCAGGATTTCATGTTTTGCAGTAGTTCATAATGTAATACCACATCCATTTTGTCTGTTTAACCACTGTATTTCTTTGGTTTCTGCCTGAATAATTGGTATCCCACAAATTCTTCCAGTTGGAAGAACAACAGCTCAGCACAGGTAATTCATAGCTCATTAATCATTGGTGCTGGACAGTCCTAACTCTGAGTTTGCTCTGTTTTCTCTCAATTCAGGCCTGAAGAGAGATAGAAAGCCAGCCCTTAAGCTCTGTGTGTGTGCTTTGTCAGAAAGATAGGCCTCATTTCTCTCTTCTTTTTCTGGCCATCTCTTAGTTTTTTTTTCTTCACTGTGTTCTGTGGAGTTGGAAAGGGGTGTGGTGAGTAAGTGTCACATGATACTGTGTGGGCGGAGTCAGGGAGAAGCCTAGAGATTCCAGCTGAGTCTCACACTGGAGGTTTGAGGCTAAGCAGGGACGAGCAGGAGGGTAGGTCAAACATGTTTTCTCTCTCGATCTCCCTCTATTTTTCTTTCTCTCTTCTTATATCTCTCCCACTCTGGTGTTGTATTGCTGTTTGCCATTTTGATTCTTTACAAGCTTGTTCATGAATTAATAATGTAGGATAGCTTAGCGCAATGGAAGTTGGACTTGTGAGCGCTCTGTGTCTATGTAACTGTATATACATGTGCCTACATGTGTATGATTTTTCCATGTTCACACTCCGTCTGTTTTCCGTGTTCGAGCTTCAAGGATGTTTAAGCTGGGAAGTTCTGAGCAGGGGAGATTTATTAGGTCTCTGAGCATCTGTGAGTTTGCAGAGGGGGCGTGTTTGGCCTTTCCGCTTGTCTTTTTCATCCTTCACTCCCTGTCTGCACCTTCTGTCTTGGCCTTGTAATTAAACTGTGCAGGTTACGGGGCTGCGTAAGACCCAGACTGTCTTGTTCAGTGTAATTTCACCTTCCCTAGGCCTCCTTAATCTACCTTTTTTTCTGGGTTTATTCTGTGCTTGTGGATTTTAGGCCATAAGTAAGAAATATGTGAAGTAAATGAAACTTATTTTAAAGACCTTATTTTAATTCTTTTTGCATTGTGATCATGCATTTATGATCATTATTGAAGGTAGTATGTTTTATTGCCTTTTGTATTGCTTTAGATGCAGACTTTTATACAGCAATTATATTACATAATTTGCACTGAATTACATGACAATCTTAAGATTGAAATGACAGTATCATAAGAATCATTATTGAGGGTTTTTTTTGTAATTTTCATTATTGTGCTGAATTGTCCTGATATTCAAAATATTCTAATTGTGTCCATGTGATTTTGGTATAAACTGTTTTAGGGGAAGTTTTAGCCTGTGGCAACCTTCTCAACACATGATTGCCCACATCCTGCAGGACACAGTTCACTTCCTCTCTGTCCTGGCTACGTCCTTATCCATTCGTTCATACTGTACCAGCCTTTCCCCACAACCTCTTTCACTCGCTGCCCATGACACTTTCACAGTA
This sequence comes from Botia almorhae, assembly GCA_036877575.1. NCBI lineage: Eukaryota > Metazoa > Chordata > Actinopteri > Cypriniformes > Botiidae > Botia > Botia almorhae. The sequence goes on along the minus strand of JAZGTJ010019994.1, from coordinate 3,255 downwards.
GTGGCAGAGATGATCTGTAATCCTGTTGTGCACAGATTGGATATCCAGCCACTACAGCCAGGCCATGGCTGAGTGATGAAGTCAGTAAGGGTAAAAATACATTGATCGGGCTTGGTATCATCATCTTACAAAAGTTTCTTTGTAGGTGGCCATTTGAAGCATCTTAAAAGCTTATTGAAAATCACTAACAAAATGAAGCCACTTCCTGTATTTTTCCACAGTCTCCTAGCAAATTTTTTCCTTTAGCTGCAGTGGTCTCCTGGGAAGATCTCCTTGTTTTGATGAGTCATTTCGTAGTCCAAGCTGTTCTCTCTGTTTATGCTGTCAACTCTCCTAAACCCAGGACAGAAGCCCACTGAGGGTTTCACCCCACTTCCACACTAGTGCTTTAGAAGGAAAGGAAACATTTTCCATATTTGGGTTTGTTTGGAATATTCATAGTGTATTTCCTGTATATGTTTACTAGCACTGAGCCCTTTGGACTTCTCCAGTAATGAGCAGCAGAGTGCGGCTGCTGTGGACCTCTGAACTCTGCTTATATTCTTTCCTCCTGCGGTGAAGGCGGACGGTTGAACATGTTGGTTTGGCTGCTGCGCTGAGGTGTTGTTAACACCTGCCCTGCATATGAGGTTAACACATGTTCTCGTAGACCAGACACTGCTGTGTCTATCACCAAACCTGTATGACTGGTGTGATTTGCATTGCAAAGTATTAAAGAGCATCTAGATTTAACGGACGGCAAGGAATTCATTCGAACTTCATGACTCTGGCTTTTGTGAACACAAATTTTTGGCTTTAATTTTCCAGGTTTACTCTTGCTCCTGTCAACATAAGAATTCTGTTTACCTTCATCTGAAGTGTGTGCTAATCAAACAAAACCAGAATTCAAACTTTAAATGTCACCTTGGGCTATTCATGCCCAAATAAACATTCACTGTTCATCTAGATTACCTTTCTGGTTTGTTTCGTGTTGAAGCATCTAAATATAATCACATTGGTTTTAAGACGAGTAGAAGATTATTTGCAAGGTTCAGCAAGACAAATCAAGATGGTTTCTTTGCTTATTTGAGCAATCATATGACATCACATAGCTCAGTGTTTGAAGTGTTGTTCATTCGTCCAATCATGAGCTGATTCCACAGAACTGATATGAGTAATTTTGAAAGGCTTCTTCTCAAAAGGAATTCATGTTTACCACAGAACTGAAGCGTGCTGGGGACAATCACTTGCTTTTTATCTCCTATTTGATCTCTCGTGATAACAAAACTTCCACAATGAGGAAAACACGCGCGAGAAAGCAAGTTTTGCTTTCTGCATCAGCTTTGCCTTGACTTCCAAAGCTGTGTTTCTTCTGGTTGTTGTTGAGGGCAGTGGCTTCACCTTGAGGTCAGATTTAGGAATCTTTCTGCTCCCCTCTAACTGCCAGTCTGTCATACTGGAGATACACTTTAACATCGTTGAACTACTGTTGGCTCATTTGTTTGGAATGCCGGGAACACATTTCCAAAAGCTGTATCACTGTAGCTATGCTGTACAGGTGGCTCATGTATGGGTAGTTGACTAGAGGAAGAGATTGCGAATGACTTCATTCCAAGTAAAAGCTTTTTGGCAGAAAATTTCCTGGTTTTTTTTTACTTTGGCAGTCAATCACAGATGCAGTACATGCCATAACAACATAAGAAGCTGGTGAACTTGTTATCCAAGTCGTGTATTTATTTTCATTTCTGTTTCTTGAAACTTGATCACCAGAATGTTTTGGAATGTTTCCTGTTCCATGCGGACGAGCTGGTGGATGTTTTTCACACCATCCTTATCAGCCACTTGCACTTCTGTCATTCTTTACCAGTATGATATCCCTCACTTCCACACATTTTTCCATGATGCACGACACCATCTGCTTGTACAACCCTGAACAACAGAGGCCACACGTTCTTCAGCCAAGTCATTAAACCTACACAAACACTGTATGAGTCTAACACCCTGTGTTTGTGTAGAGTTAACATCAGTTTCCTCTCTGCATTGAACGTCTCTCTGTGGGAGGCCATGAGTTTGCTCATTCTCGCTCTCTCTGTCCCTCTCTCTTTTATGTCCACTCTCTCTATTGATTTGCTCTGCTCAGACCTTGCCTCTGTGTAATGTCTTGTTAGTTTCCAGGAGTTGAATACGATCTTTCATAGAATTGTATGCATGTTGTTGTGTAATGCATATCCTCAGGCTTTTTCCATGCGCCGTCTTGTTTAGCCATAGGCATTTACTTTACTAAAGGAAAGTTTATGGCATTTAAGTTATATAAGTGATGGCTCGTTGTAGCAATGCCTATATTTTTCCTGTCTTTAAAGTATAATGGTGCTTTTGAGTGGTTTTGACTTGTATAAGAGACAAGATAAAATAATTCATCCTATTTTAAGAAATACAGGAGAAAAACAGATGTACAGTATATAAAGGGGTCCGTGATTGGTTTTCCAGAGCTCGGAGGAAATGTTATATCAGTTAAAGTTATATCTTTTACATGAACGCATTTGATATGCAGCTCATGGCTGTCCGGTTGTCAGGACACATGGAGAAGTCTATTCCTCTTCCTATAGAGAGATAATGTTCAGTATGTCTGGTTCTGGCAAACCTCAGAGCTTGAATCAAGCCACTAAAGACATTATGCTTTAAACAAGATATATCTTGTGCTCTTATCATTATTATCATCATTATTATTGTTTGGTTCAATATCATTTGTTTGTCTTGCCGGTTAGAAGGCAGAATTTGAAACTAACTCATGCTTAAGACGGCATTCATTAGAGATGGACAGGAAGTGACTAATTCGTGGAATATGGCCTGACCTCACTGCCTGACCTGAGCACTGTGGACTCCCTTTACACTGGGATGGGATATTTTTTCCTCCTCTGTGCAACAGGGATCCTCTGATCCTCTGGGTCCACTTCACAAGTGCCCCACCATGGACACAGTGTGAGATTTGCAGCCTCTACCTCAGGCTGAGAGGAATAAATCAGTTGTTCAGTTTAACTTCCTTACTTCTAACTCTCTTTACTGCGATGTTGGAGTTGCTGGCATCTATTTGCAAAGCTATTAAATTCTTGGAGTCTTTACAGAGTTACAGAAAGATGTTTTTTTCCTTGTAATTGAAAACAGAATGCAACACATGCTGTCCAGCTCTTGAGTTTCTGATGGAAAGTTTTGTTTCTGTCCTTTGAGGGTCTTGTTGGATCTAACACATTTTTAATGCAAAGCACAACTTTATAAAAC
>JAZGTJ010019993.1:0-10620 GCA_036877575.1 Botia almorhae | reverse complement strand
CTCTTTATGGCCTGTTGATCTGGCTGGAATATTTACACGATGCCATTACGGGGATGATGCGCATGAGAGGCCGATGCTGTGGTCTCGCTTATTTAGGCCTGTCTGTCTGTCAGCTTAGTGAACGCTCGCTTTTATTATTCAGTCTCTCTCTCTCTCTCTCTCTCTCGCTCTCTTCATTTCAGCCAGCTCTCTCACACTCACTGTGAGCGTCTGGGTTTCACTGTAGTCCAGATTGGTTAAGCCGCGTTTTAGCTGTTTCTGAGACAAACGACGTACAGTGGACCAAAAGTCTTTCATTTACACGGAGGGTCGCGCAAGGGTTGCGCGAAATTCTAGCTGCCTGAGGATGGAGGATTCAGAGATTTGAGTTTGTACGCGTTGGGATATTTGAATATTATGAATTTTGTGTCACTGCTTTAGTCCATTGTGTGGTAATATTTTCTTAAGTGCACCAAATGCTTAACAATACACGATACGATTGCGAATGATCTTTGAATGTTTCCGAGCCTAGCCAAGTTTCTCGTGGCAAATTTTCCGCTCGTACAACAGCCTTTTCATGAGGGCTATTGTTTTTTGTCTTGTTGTGGTCTTATATTCGTGTCAGGTCATTTTTCACATTGGTGCTGGACTTACACAGTTCCACCTCCTACACTGGGGCACAGCTGTGAATGTGTGAGAAAACAGAGGGGTGGGTCGAATTACATACAGTACACTTGACATTCAAAACAACAGAAAACCCTGTACATGATTTCCTATTGGGAAAAATACTATGAGCTAAACTAAAACTGAATGTATTTAAATCTAATGCCAGTATATAACGCTAAAATTTAAAACCTAAATTAAAAGCACAAAACAAACAAATGTCAAGGCAATGAATTAAAGCTAAAATGTAACTAAAATTACAACCAAAATTATTAAAAGAACAAACAAGAACAAAAATTAACATTTTAAAATTCTAATTTAAAATTCTATAAAAGTTACAGTGTTAATTTCACTCAAAGTATGTATTTCTATGTTAAAATACTTTCCTCAACCCCAGTTTAGTTTCTCAGATAGTGTGAGAGAGACTATAAAATCATAAGGACGCTCACCTTAAACAAATTCAGGAATTCAGCTGAATAAACTCCAGTTTGTCATTGCTGTAAAAAACAGAAATGTTCGACCAGCCACTAGAGACAAAAATGAGACAGTAAAAAGAAGTTTTTCTGTGGAATCTTTACAGCATGTCTGAATATCCTCTCACGTCAAGCAGGCTCAAGGCCAACGTTAGCCTCCTCGCTCACTCTCGCTACCAGTAAACGACTCAAAAAACAGACATCCCCACTGACCTACCAGTAGCGCTTCTGGGCCTGTAAAGAAAAACGGGTTGGCCTCAGTTCTACAGTAACATAGGAGAGGTTGTGCTTCAGAAATGGAAAAGCATTAACCGCTTACATTTTCAAGCAGATAAAACCAGCACTGACTTTTCCTTTAACAAGTCTCTCTAGTCAAATCTTGCCTTTTTATGTCACTGAAAATCTGTTTTTCCTGACCAAACATATGCCAGCCTTTCTGCACATTTGTGGCTTTTGTAAACTCAAATATTCAGTGTTTTCTCAGCCCTTGTTTTTACACAGCAGTTGCTGACTATGTAAAACAAGACGCCTCTTGGCATTAGCTGTTACCTGCTATCACAAACAGGCCACAGAAGCAGCTTTATTCTGCATTGGGCTCCTCCTCGTCTAATATTTGCTCCAGACATTATCATGACATTAGCTCCAAAGGTCACTTCTGCCTGTTTCTGCAGTTTAAACAATGCCTGTTTGATGATCATTCTCAGTGAGAAAGAGTGACCAGTAACGGTCTGTGAAGTGACCAGATTTTGCAGATTTAGGCTGTCCGGCAGCTTTTCTCGTAAGGCCGAGAAAGCATGTTTTAAGCGTCTTGTTTTGCCTCCTCGCGCCACCGCGGTCTGACCAACAGGCTTCTCATAAGTGCTGGAATAAGTTTTTACGAGTGATGTGGCCATCAGGGTTTGTGCGATAATTTTGTGTGTGCAGCTATTGTGAAGCTTCAGTGTAGAGGCAACAAAGGGATTTGGCAGAATATAATGTCCTGGATACAGTGTCCTGTTTGATTTATTAGTTTGCTCCCTTGTGCTTTTTTGATATATCAGTTTTTTCATGCTCTGTGCATCTGTCCATCAGCAATTTTCTCATCTGCTCCTGTTTTATTGTTGGCAGGGCAATTGTTCACGCGTAGTCACGCCAATGCACATGCGTACGATTCATGCTGATAGTTCATCTGACATTTGGCTGTTTTGAGATCAGTATTTAAGTGTTATTATGTTACATAATCTATAGATTAAGATAGCGCTATCTATTTGAATGCATAGTTTCACCAGTTGGTTCACCAAAGGAATTATGCACATTTAGGTAAATGTGTGCAACAGACTTTTGTCCAATGCAAAACACTGTTCTCCCGGTTCTCAGTGGTGGTTTGTGCAGGATACAGTAGACTACCGCAATCTGTCATACTTTGCTAGGACTGCACAGATTTGCAACCCCACTGCAATTCATGCACCTGAATCTGCTCTTTAAAATGCTGAACGCATGCTTGACTCCACCACGTGCAGATGTATTCTGGGTAATAATGTTTTTCTTGATCATTCCATCGGCGTTTGATGAATTACTGCGACTGGGGTCACGAAAAAATGGTGCGACTCTTTTGTTTGCATGCGCTCATAACCCGTCCGCCCGCCGAGAGTAAACATCATGTTTACCTTCAAGCACGGGGTCATGGAAAGCGACTCTCGCTGTGTATTTTGATGGCTTGAGACTTCCTGCTCTCGGCAGAGCTGGTTTTAAGATGTCTGCACTCATTCCGTAGGCCCATCTTGAGGCTCATTTAAGTGTATGTTAAGAGCGGTTGCCGCTTACATGGCTTCTTTCATGGTGTACCACATCCACTGAGGAGGACTTTTGAAGAAAATAGAACAGAAAAAAATCTCCCTGCGCTCCAGACCTCTCCATCTCCCACACACATGCCGAGTCGAGACGCACCATCTCTCTCCTCGATCCGTTCCTGGCTTTCCGTCTTATTTTTAGCGTCTCGTTAATACGCCGGGAAGTTTTCTTCTCGGCGGTGTCATACGTGTCCGCGTGGAAAGCGGTAGGCTTTCCAAAATCCTTCCGAGGGATCGTTTTGACCCCGTCACAGTCTGGCCTGCGTCTGGTTTTCTTTGTTATAAATTTCTAGTCAGGCAAGCGTTCGAGTGTTGTTTTCCTCGTGTCTCTCTGGGGTTTCGGGGGAATAAATGAGAGCTCTCGAGCCTCGGCTTAACAAGGTTGGCTGGAGTGCCAGTGTGAGAGGAGGGTTTAGGGTCTCCACCCACAGAACGCTCCTCTGAGGCTTCTGCCATCAGCTGCTGTCTGTCTGTGAGCCTCTTTAAAAGCCTGTGTTTCCTGTTGGGACTGTTTGCATTATGGAGCTGATGTTGAATATGACTTAATGGAAAGCATTACGGTATAGCGCTAAGGTGGATCAGATGCTAAGTGCTGTCATCACAGCGAACAGTCAAGTACTCAAGCACTCAGGCTCAGTGGTGTTTAGTATGTACTTACAGACTTAAAATTACACTTGCAGTGCATTAGATAGTGAGCTGTGATAATTACATTGTGATAACAGGTTGTTTTTGTTTACAAAGTAAAGAATCAGAGAGATAAAGTAATGCAATGTCGAAGGGCATTTTTGCACAAGTGTAACTTCTGGCAATTTTATATCCCGTGGGATTATTTTTATTGAAACAAACAGATGTAATTTAATCTTTTAGTCATATGAAGATCACATTAAAACTGTCTATGACTTTTCAAAATTAAAAAAAAATCAAATTTATGATATAAAATGTTTAGATTTATTTTTTTCAAAAGATAATAAAAAAGATAAATAAAAAGTAGCCTTTCAATTATTAAAATGTAAAAATATATGTGTATAAAAATACATTTTTGTCAACTCAGACAAAAATAAATCATTTTAAATTTATTGGGTGAAATAAAAATAATTTACACAAATTATGACTGTCCCTCCGGCTTCATTTCTGGCCACCAAAAAATTTTTTTAAATGTTAGTTTACTTGGTCACCAGCAGTAACTGTTAGATAGCAGTGCCAGGACTTTAGTCATGTGTGAAGAAAACAAAGTTTCATTTCAAAACAAGCTGTAATTTTCTCAAATTATACAAAAAGTGTGCAACTGGTATTTAATTGTTTAGCCATTGTACATCAAATGCTAGCTATGGTAGCCAACAAAAAAAACAGTCTGCCATTTGATTGAAAAAACGTCATCGCTATGTCATGTCTGTCGTAGAAATGGCACGTCTGTAGTGTCATTTCCATTGTCATTGTTTCCATCACAGAATACTATTAAACGGTCTAGTGGAAATGACAGAATTCCCCTGTGCTGCACGTATATCAATTGACAAATAAACTACTAAGAGTGTTTCATAAGAGTTTGTTTTCTAGTAGTCCACAGAGCCGATATTTGAGGACACACCCAAATATCTTCTGTAAATTAAACAGGTGGACGAGGGTCCAAACAGGTTCATTGTGAGGTCTTTCGGGCTCGGGCCTGTTTCCTCCGGCAGCGACGCAAATCCATTTTAATTCTTTTCATGCCTGAGAAGAGACTCACAGTTGGCGAGTCAGTGCGATATTATCCGGGGCTTTGAGGAGCGGACGGCAGAAGAATGCGAAGTTGGAGACTCGCGTTTGGCAGGTCCCACGCTGTGTTATTTAACGATCGGCGAGCGTGTCAGCCTCACAGCTGCGCCTTGAACGACTGCCGCCAGCTGAGGACGATACCCAACGCCTGATTTTGCCAAGATACAGATCTGTTTCCATTACCGAGCTGGCACTGCTGTCTCTCCCTACCTTGCCTTCTCTTCACATTGTTTTGTTTGCCATGAGTGGACGTGATAAGATTGGTTTACCAGAAAAGTTATTGTTTTGAATCGTCTCCTCAGATGATGGGAGCGTTGAGAACGCAGAGATCCAGCTGGATTTAATTGTTGCGACATTCAGACAGAATTCAGAGAAAGAGAGGGAGTGAGAGCGAGAGAGCGAAATCTCAAGTATGTTTGAAATGGAGTCTGGTGAAAACATTTCAGCAGCAACGTATGAAGTTGTGCAGGCGGATAAAAATAGGTTCTCTGGTTCTCGTCTGGAGAGATATTTGCCTGGAAAACAATATGTCCTTTATTGACCTACATGCATTGATTAAACAATATGGTTTTATTATTGTTTGGTCTGTTATCAGTTGCGAGTTCGTAAAGGTCCCTCAGTTGAGTTTTGAACCTCGTAGTTAATTTCGGGGGCGCTTTTTAAAGAAATATAGTACCAAAACTTGACAATTCTCTGCTCATTTCCTCAGGCCATCCCTTCATTTTCTGTCTTTCCTTAGATGAACATAGATGATATATTTTTTAAAATCTTTATGTAGGTCCAAACAGTGGTCCAAAAAGCACACAGAACCATAGTAAAGTAATCTGTGTGACTTTGGTGAACTCACAAACATCTTCTCAAATGAAACAAGAGGTATAAGAAAATATATAAATATTTTATTTGAAGTTTATTATTTTAATAATAATAAATGTTGTTTTTTAAATGTTTTAATTGAGCACTTCAGAAGTCACGGAGGGATGGTGTTTTAACTTTGCCCAGTTTTCCACAGGGTGGGTTTAGGGCCTGGCCTGTGATTATGGCTCAGTTGATGAAAGGGATTTACAGCAGATTAACCTTTGCCTTGCAGGCAGACACGGGAGCAGGAGACGCCCCCCGACTTCTTCTACTTCTCCGATTTCGAGAGGCACAATGCGGAGATCGCAGCATATCATCTAGACAGGTAAAGAGCTGCTTACCTGGAGCCGTAAATAATGAACAGAACTGTTATTTGTGTGAGTCTGCACATGCATTTATTTTGCTGGGTGTGCGTGTGTATGTATGCATACATATGCATACGTATCCAAAAAAGATGGTACCATGCTGTATGGACGTTACGATGGAAATACCATGTTTTTTTACATGTAACATAGTAATAGTTTTTAAAGTACCTTGAAGTACTACATACGTACTATGGTTTATGAAAATAATATGGTGTTGTCACAATACCAATGGACTTTTACAGTATTTTATAAGGAACCATTTTTGGCCACCATATACTGTACAGCCAGTCAAACACATGTACAGCGCTTTATAATAATAATCTTTTATATATTTGAATTACAAAGTGTTCATGCAGCTCAACTGGTAGAGCATTGCGTTAGCAGTGCAAAAGGTTGTGGGTTAGATTACCAGGGAACACACAAACTGATAAAACGTGTTACTTGAATGTAATGTCAGTAGCTTTGGATAACAGTGTCTGCTAAATGCATATTAATATAAAAATGTAAATTATGGGTTTGGTTTCCGGGAAATTCAAAGGAAAGTAGTGATAAAATATATACTGTAGCTCTGTGTGTCAAGTCTTTGCTAAATGCATAAATATAATCCAAACTTAAATGTAAGTATAGAATTTGTAATATGGAGCGGCTACATTACCTAGTTTGCAACTTTTTTAATCCAACTTAATGAGGAGAATCCTGGAATGCTTTTAAATGAGTATCTTATTAATTTCCGCGATGTACCGTATGCTAAATGTACCTCCTCTATGTTTATCAGTAAAAAAAATCTAATTGTCCGTTTAGATCAAAACCTTGTTTTAAGATTATAATAAACAGAATTTGAATTAAGCGTGTCTGTATATGCAGCTCAGGGAGCATTTGTTTGCGCCACAAAGTTTTCGTGGGATTCGTGGGACCGCCCGCGACGCTCGTGGGCCGTCCCGCATGTTTCCAGCACGTTTTAACTTGTGTTTATATGTACGTGTGAAAGCACATATTGCGAGTTTAAGTGGGAGCAGTAAGCTGTGCCAAACCTGTAGTTTAACACTCATAAAACACCACGTCCAGACAGAACGTAACGACCCAATGCGAACGCAAACCCATCCGTCAACATCTCGTCACCAACGGAGCTCCATCCAACAATGTCTGCTTACAGACGATTATCCTTCTGATAAGTGTCAGTAAGTGATTGAGAGACTTTAATCAGTGTGGCACAATAACCCATCTATCCGTGTCAGCTCATTTTAGCTGCGTTTATTGGTTGTTTGCTATATCCTTATATGAGTCAGATTTTCCCTCAATCTGATATTAGACGCTGCGATTTATTGCCATTATAGTTTATTTCCAACCCTTATATTCTTTTTTTTCTCTTTTTTGTTCGCCTCGATTGGATGGGTGTAGCCGTCGTCGGGGACATTGTACTGACCCCTGTCGCATGACAGAAGGACAGATTAATCTCATTTTCAGTATTTTAGTATTTTTTATATATTATATTTCAGTATTTTTTATATATTATATTTCAGTATTTTTTTTAGTAAAAATATCTTAACATCCTTGTCTTGTCTTGTTTGGTGCATAAATATAACAACATTTAGTGAAATTTATGCCTAAAGCAACAACAAAACATTTACCGAAAGAATAGAAAAAAATAAACTCGAAAAATAAACAAGATATTTTCTTACATACAAGTCCTATCTTACTGTCATTTCAATACTTTTTACTGGAAAACAAGCTAAACAAAAAATAATAAAGTAAATGCGTTTCTGTAGGGTAAGGAGGAGTGTCCGTCCCCAGACAAAGTCTCTTCCAGGGCCTCGTGAAAGACAATTATCGGTCCCCTCACATGACTGGCGTGACTGTGTTTTTGTGTTATGTGTGTTATTTTCCCTGCTCAGCACTGACCTGCAGTCCAGCCCTCCTCTCTTCCTTTATCAAACTGAACCCAGCATGAGTCCCAAGCACAATATCATCATTCAACAGGTCCGGCCCAGACCGGCCCAGTCCGCTTCAGTTCCGTCCACACATCTGCCTGGGAATAAATTCTGCTCGATGCACACAGGCATGCGTGTGGGTTGAAAGCCCAAACCGAGTGCAAGAAAGAACCGCCAGCTTGTCTAAATAAAGTTCCTCTGGGTTGACGAAAGTGCAGGTTACTATTTCTACTTTTAAGCATCGTGACCCAGTGGGCCTCCGCGAGCCCACCGATGCTATATCCAACAACATGCTATTAATGATCTGATTTTAGTCGACGGGAAGCGCGCGCAGCGGAGCGGCTTTGGCAGAGAAGCGTGGTTTGGAAGGAAAAACTTTAATTTATCTCACGGTTTCCAGTGAGTTATGTATCATACAGTGATTATGGAGAAAAAGGCTCCTGCACACAAACGCTCTCTGTCATTTCTGTCAGCATGACTGGGCAGTTTATAGCTTCAAGTGCTTTTATCCCTTTAGGCCCCGTCCATTAGTAGTTCATACAGAGGAATTTTAAGTCACCCTGTCAGCAGACAGTCCACACATGCACGCAGCATGCTTAAAAATGTGAATCAGTGACAACACGCTCTCACAGCGCACAAATGACAGATGTATCTACTTTTCTAAGAAGAAATGAAAGTTACATTTGAATTACATTTCAAATAATTGATTTACAGCATTCATTTTTATAATGAAGACAAACATTAAATGACCAGTTATTAAACAGTAGAAGGATTGTGGTATGGTACCCATGTTTTCGTACCCATGTTTGCAGCTTGACTGCTGATTTATAATCAAAGCTGCTTGAGATGTATTTGATGTAGTGTGCTTTGAGCTCCCTCTACCGGGGAAAGTTTATACCCGTCCAACTTCACTTCAGCATAAACGTGATCACTACGGGGATTCTGATTCAAACGGGCAAATATCTCTATTAATACCATATATGTTAACAATTAAGGGTCAACACTGTGTATTTGACATGTTTACATATTTATTGCAGTCAAAATAATGGCAACTGACCACTATTGAAATCAACGTTAGCTAACAATAACTCATTAGCTAATTACGCTGCACGTGGTATGGTATGTAAATAAGCAGTTTACGAAAACAAAAATAAACTTTATTCATATTTAATTTATTAACAGGATCTTGGATTTTCGTCGAGTGCCACCGGTAGCCGGGCGGGTGGTGAATATGACCAAAGAGATCAGAGACGTGACCCGTGACAAAAAACTCTGGAGGACCTTTTTCATATCACCAGGTACTTAAACAGGCACGAGTCACTCCTTTTATGAGTCTGTCTTAATCTATCCTGATAGTCAGTTTACTGGCTTAAATGGGACTCATCATTACAACAGAGTTGGGCAATAAAATGCTTTCCTTGCAAGATAGCAATTTGTTATCAGGAATTCAAGCTGTGCTCTGTCTGTTTCTTTTAATAAGTAACTTAATGTGTTTTATCTTTGTGTGCTTATCTCGAAACATTTTTAAATGGATTTATCTTTGCAACTAATCAGAAGCGACTGTGATTTTTTCACCACTTTAAATAATCAGTAGATGGCGCTGTTGCTTATAAATTCGTTGTCAAGTACGTCTTCATTTGACACTGGCTTCTGATTGGTGCTTTTTTACCTGTAACCTTTTGAACCTTTTGCCTTTCTCGTTTCTTTGAATTTAATCATTTATGAAAGCAAATTTAAAAGGAAAACTAATATGTGTGTATTTTTTGGTATGTTATTTTTGTTTCGTTGTTAATACTCTGTTATTCCTCCAGCCAATAACATCTGCTTCTACGGTGAGTGTTCATATTACTGCTCTACTGAGCATGCTCTGTGTGGGAAGCCGGACCAGATCGAGGGTTCTTTAGCGGCCTTTCTGCCGGACCTGGCCTTGGCCAAACGCAGGACCTGGAGAAACCCCTGGAGACGGTCCTATCACAAACGCAAGAAAGCAGAGTGAGGACCAATCACTGCACATTTTATTCTGATATACAGTTTTTTGTTTCCTTCCTCAAATTTGATTGGACAAGCTGTGTTCCATGGATGCCAATATTTCTTGTACGCCATTGTAAACATTGGGCTCTTGTACACATTGGGCCCTTGAACACATTTGGCTGCTTTTGGAACTATTCTCATTGGTAAAGCAAAAATGACAAAATAACTGGCCATAATTTGTTTAAAATCCGGTTTCCATGGTAGTGAAAATGTAAAACTGATATATTTATACTAAATGTACTTTTCTCTAGTCATGTTCAGCTCAGAAATTCATTGGTCAGGAGTGGAAACCTTGTAAAATTTTACTGTGCTGTAGTAACAGCATAAAGAGGCTTCATTACAAAAAAAAGAGGAAATGCTTATTTTAAAAATACTTTATTTTAAAGCCCCATAAAATAAACAGAGTAAATGCGTTCAATAGGGATTTTCTGCAATGAAGTTTTTATAGTGTAAAAAGTAACAGGAAATCACAAACTGAACTGAAGGGATAGTAAAAACGCACATATTTGTGCAAATGCACATAAAATGTTACATACTCAGCTATAATTATCCGGTTTAGTTAGTGCCACTTTACACTGACCTCTAAAAATATAGTGTTGTTTTTCTCCGCACAGTGTGTGTGTCAAACTAATGAGGTGTGTGTGTGTGTTTGTAGGTGGGAGGTGGATCCAGATTACTGTGAAGAGGTGAAGCAAACGCCACCTTACGACAGCGGCAGCCGTCTGCTGGACATCATGGACATGAC
>JAZGTJ010019991.1:0-10622 GCA_036877575.1 Botia almorhae | reverse complement strand
TATTTATATAGACAGTATAAATGGCTCAGAGCATTGTGTGTTTGATAAGCTATAAAACTCCCTCCATTGTGCCTTCTTACAGATTCGATCGGACCAGGACAAAGAGATTGAGATCCGGTACAGTATAACAGGAGCCGGAGCGGACCAGCCTCCCAGTGACGTCTATATCATTGACCCAGTGACGGGGAAGATGTCTGTCACCAAACCTCTGGACAGAGAGGAAAGAGCCTCCTACCATGTGAGTGCTGTTCTGCCTAGATTTCACTTCAAAGATCTCTTTTAACCTTTTCACACCTATTTAAAGTGAAACTGGCCTCAAACCCATTTCAAAAACATGCTCTAGTTCCCAGCTAACAGATCCCAGCTAACAGGGAATGTTTCACTAACGTTCTCTAGAAGCAAAAACATTTTTTTAACGTTATCTATATATCAACAATGTTATTCTTAAGTTGTTAGCGAAACATTTTTAAAATCAATACAGATTTTTTTTTTTTTAGATTTGTTTTACAGAAGTATTGTTAATACAGCATGTAAAAAAACGGGCCATTTTAAACGTTTCTAGAACGTTCAAAATAACATTTTAAAAGTTGTATGTATGTTGTAGTATGTAACATTCAAATGGTATTTACATTTATTTTATCTGGCTGTATAGAATAGCTTTTAATCAGCACTTCAGCATAAACCCAACAAAGTCAAAGGTCTGACTTGATTGCGCGTCTGATTGGTTCCGGAAAGTTCCAGCCATCAAAACAAGCGCAGTTGCCTTGTCAGCGATTTCCGTGAAAAATCCACCGACTTCGTAAACGCTGCTGCTTGTTAAGCAAAGTTTGCAGAAACCATAAAACTTGTACCTCATTGTGCAATTAAGGCTATTCAAACTGCTTTCAATGCATTAAAAACAAATCGTTCTGGACCTGCCGGCTGCTGTCACTTGTTAGGGGTGCTTCTTTATTTTGTTTTTATTCGGCTATTCTGTTTATGTAGCGCTTCTCCTCGTGAATAATGTGCAGAAGAAACGCTGGAGACAAAGAAAAGAATCGCTTTGACACGTCAGGTTTTTTCAGTTAGTCAAACTGTCAATTAGACGGAGGTTCAGTAGCGATGCGCAGATGAGAGAGGGAGAAAGTAGTGTTGAATTGTCACAAGTGATGAGTGTGCTGCTCCCAGTGCTTTAACTCAACTGGGGAATCAAATCAAACGGCGACCCTGCCCCCTCATGTTTCTGCCTGTCACCCCAGCCCCGTCACAGGCACACTGCCAGCTAACCCTCTCCGGCTCTTCCCCTGACTGTCATTCACTCACACTCTCCTAACACAACACATTGCTTTTGATTCTCATGGTTGTTCCTTACAATTATAACGGCCTCTTCATCTCTGCTGTGTTGCTGAAAGTGTTGCTACGCCCTTGGTGTATATTTAGATCGACTGCAAAACGAGGTCTTCTCTGTTTGTGGCTCCCGCTTTTGACTTGTGCCACTCTCTTTCTTCCTCTCATTTCTCGCTCACTTTCTTTTCTTAACTCTACGGTCCATTGAGCAGTAGATGATGTGGCACTTTGCGTTTACCTATCAGTCTAAATTACCGCTAAGCCTGTCTCATCCCCACCAGGGGTGTGCGTGAGCGGCTGCATGTCTGAGCTAGTCAGCAGCACCCACGATGGACAAGTTAGCATCCGTGCCCCTGCGATTCGGCGCGGGGATGTGTTTATTTGCAGTCAGAAAGAACCTGTGCCTGCAGTGAGTGAGTCAGACCAATAGGCATATGAGCGCTGTTAAGGTTAAGTGGCCCCTCGGGTAGCTCGCGGGGCCCTCCATTGCTCACCGTAGTATGATTATCTGTATGACTGAGATCCTCATATCTGATGTCTGCGTACAATGTGCGCTTTTAACTCTGAATATTGGCGTTTATTAGACTTGCATACTCGTGACTTTTGACAGCATAGCTTCAGATGCGGCTGATTAAATCGCAGCCTGTTCGAATAGAATAAAATGTTTATGTAGCATGACATGACCGAGAGCTGGTGGCATTTGGTTCAAAGGCGTTGCAATCGAATAAGTCATGAACTTATTTTAGGGACAGTCACCCTAGTGCGATCCGGGGTTAACAAAGATAATGTCTTATCTGTGGAGTTTTTTTCATGGAGTTTTCTGCACTGATTTTCGGGGGGAAATCTGCAGGGTTTTGAATGGATTAAAATAGGGTAAAATGTTAAACTGAGCTTTCAACATTCTTGTAGCCAAAAGCATCACCAAAGGCAGGGTGGACGATTTTTTTGTTATGCTGGTTGAAAGTCTCTTCACATCTTGATCAACAATCACTAAGCGCTTTAAATATATTTATATAAAAAAAATATTTTCTGTGGAAGGTGCAGGAACATAAAATGTTTGTCCAATGATTGTTTTCGGTCCAAATGCAATTACTTGCCTGTCAAACTGCTTATGCGCTCATATGTTGGAGGAGGCGTGGCTTTAGGTCTTACGCTTTCAAAGATAGCTTGCAATTGCTAGCCTTAATGAAACTGCCTACCCTACCTTTAAACCAGCAATCAGTTAATGGTAAAATGTGTACCATAATGTAATGAAATATTAGCCATACAACTGTTCAGTTCCAAACCTTCTTCTTGACTTCTGGAATCAAACCCCAGATGTCTGCTTAACAGGCAGAGATAGTGTCCAGTGTTCCAACAAAGGCTTGTATGCTGCAGGCATGGCTTTCCGCCTCTAGCTCTTTCTGTAGTCTGTAGTTGTCTCTCATTTGTGAGTTTCCTGTAGTTTTTCTTCATTGCCCCTGTGTGTCTACCAACACTGGAGTGTATTGCAGAATTTAAGAGCTGGTGGCTTTGACACAGTGGAAAGAGAAGAAAATAAACAAAACGATAAAGCACTTCGGGAGGATTTTGTTTCTTCGCGCATCTCTCTCTGTCACTCTGTGTCTTCCTAGAGTTTTCGTCCTGTCAGCTAGCATGTTAATAATGCCATTAAGCCGCACATTTGCAGTCCACGCGCTCTCGTGGGTCGACAGATCAAAGATGTAGTGTCTTGGGCACTAACAACAGACAATCTCACACATAACTAACATGCGCACAAACACACCCGCACACACACACACTTCCAAGCCGCCTCATGCAGAATACAGAATGCTAAGCGCAGCAGCTGAGAAAACAGATTTTCCTGTTGTGTCTTTATTTATTTGTTTGCTTGACAGTTAGTTTTGCCATGCACAACAAAAACCTGTCGTCCTGGGGAATATCAGATGAAAGCTTACCTGTGTGTCTCATGTGTGGCGCGTGAAAACCAGGACTGTCAATCAAATGAATAATTTAAGCGAATTAGGTACATGATATGCTGTTTAATTCATCAAATTGATGGCATTTACCAGGCTGATATGCAGATAAAAGGCTCCAAGATATGATAATTAAAAGACAATAAACTATTAATAAAAGAAAGCGTTTAATAGACCTTACAAAGAGTAATATTATTGATATTATTGAACATAAGCCCATCACCGGCCTGCAGTCCACAGACTCTGATAGTCTATCTGAGGCAGACTCAGGGGACGTTGACACAGAATGTGTTACTGGGTTTACTGTGATCTCCTTTCTGTTGTGTCTTCCTTTGTTAAGTGTGGTTTAGTAAAGTGACTGTGGTTTGATACCTTATTACGAAATTTAATTTTACTTATGGTTCATGGGGCATGATTAATTGCATTAATTTTTTTGAAACCATTATCTTGTAATTAATCACCCCGAATGAACACCATAAATTGACAGGCCTAGTAAAAACATGATCGAAATTCATGAACAAAAAGAAGTTTGGTTATCATACAGCAGAAATGTAGGAACCTCAAGTGTTCCTCTGTATGGTGTTAGAGGATTGCAGCCCTCTTATTTCGGGTGTAACACCAGGGAGGGATTTTTGGATAATAGTTTTATTTAGTGCTTGCACATGTAATTCTGTAGTGTATAAATTCAAAGAAGAGAATTTGGAGTTAATCCAGCCTTAAACCTCTCTCAATCTTTTCCTTCTCTCTCTCTCTCTCTCTCTCTGTTTATCTCTTGCCTTCTTTATTTCTTGTTTCTCTCTTTTCCTCCAGTCTCCCCTGGGAATGTTCTATCAGTAAAAAAAACATAATATTTCAAGGGGTTGTTTATCTGAATTAAAGAAAGCTTTATCTTGCCTCGCGAAGATCTAACTGAACCAGGCATTTTTTGTAAAATTAATAAAACCCCAACCCACCTTAGCTTCCTCGAGGAAGGCGTTTCGGAATAATAACTCATGGATTTTAGATAGGAACAAGGCAACGCTGTCCCACTGGGTGCCGTATCTAACATGTATGAAATATGAATGCTTCTTCCCCTCAGGGCCCTACACTTGGCACGTGTCAGTTCTTTATTGCCCCAGAGTTACTTAAAGTTGATTTAATGTTCACAGAAGCTTCTTTACCAGATATGATGAGTGAATTACTGTACGAAGTGGATTTATTTATAAAAGATAATATACTATTGGTATGTTATGGTAATGAGACTTCTTGCTGTCTCGCCCACAGCTCCGAGCCCATGCAGTGGATATTAATGGGAACCAAATGGAGCCTCCCATCGATCTGTACATTTATGTCATTGACATGAATGACAACAGACCGGAGTTCAAAAACCAGGTGTACAACGGATCGGTCGCAGAAGGATCCAAACCTGGTATGTGTGATGATCCAGTTTTGTGTGTGATATTTCTATGTCTATATATAAAACGATAATGAATTGTCATAGTGATCATGTCATGATGATAGTATTGTTCATAATGATGTTGACAAGGGCAGTATTCGTGATTAAGGTTGCAAAATTCTGGAAACTTATTGGAAATTTATACGAATATAAGGTAATTATGGCACAAAGATGAAGACATGTCAAGGAAGCAAATGTTTATGCTTGTATATGATACAGTTTGAAAATATTACCCAAAATTTAGAATTAATTCTCTTTAATCCAATAAAATCCTGTAATATTCCAACTGGGAATATTTCTGAAATGTCTCAGGTTTGCAACCCTATTGCTGCCCTGCTTTAATGTTGGTTATGGATGAATGTATCTTATCAATGTCATGTCAATTATTAAAAAGAACAATGATTATGACTAATATTGTCCCTGTCAACATTATTGTCACTGGCCAAAAAAACAGGCAGCACAAGCCAAATACATAGTTGATATATTTGTTAATATATATGCAGTTAACACATGTTTAAAGTTGCTTATTTATAGTGTATCTATAGTTAAGAAGCAAATGTACTGCCATTTGTAATGCTGCAGATAGGCATCCTTTACAGAATCACAGTTGCAGGAAACAATGCATCACATGCTAGTGTGTTGATTATGTATTTGCATGCACAGGAGACAGAAAACAAGATGTGCACTGATTGGCCTGACAGAGCTGCCGTAGCGCTGCAGTGTAATGAGACTGCAGGAGGCTTTTCCAGGTCAACTGCTTTCCTGTGATGTGAAGCAAAGAGTTTGGAACTGACTTCCATTCCAGAATCTGTGCAGTGAAACTGCTTCCTCTTCATTGATGTCCTGGTCAAGCGTTTACTGATCGGTTTAGAGTCACTAACCCGTTGTAGTCGTTTTCAGACACTTTTAAGCCTTTCTTTTCAACAAAGAAAAGGACAATTAAAGATAACAGGAGTAACAGGAGCCAGATTTTCCAAAGTAGCATCACTGTCCTTATAAGTGATAGTACTTTACTCCCAATACAAATGCTTAACTGTATATGTCAACTATATGTTGACTATATGTTGCTTTAACATTATATATCATATATCAAAAACGTTTATTCTTAATTTTATTTTGTTTATTCTTAAATTGTTAGTGGAACATTTAAAAAACTTTTTAAAATAATGTTCTTATAACCAATCAATAATGTGAACACAACATATAAAAACTGGACCTTTTGAACATTCCTAGTACTTTTTTTGTTACGTATGTTTTTGTTAATACTTAATTTAAACTTTATTTCCTTATGATTGTGACATCATCATCACGAGGGCTCTGTATGCGCCCCTGAGGATTAACAGAACATCCATGTAAATAGAGGCACATCAATGCTTTTTGAACTGTTCACGTTACATCTAAGAGTTGGAGTCAGAGTTGCCTGACTGAGCAACAAAGACACAGAGTCTGTCCAACATCTGTAACATTACTGCCCAGACTTCTCGCCTCTAAGGAAAAAACTTTAGTCTTTATTTTGTTGAGCTCTCCTCACAGCAACTTTACTCTCACGGGAATTCATAAACAAAGAGAAAAAAGAGGAGCACAATATTTTCTGTTTCCCTTCAGTAGAGCGTGGGGCTGCTCCGCGCCAAACAAGCACTCTAAATTATCCATGGAAAACTGAGGCATTACAGAGTGTTCCACTATCCCACCGCTGTCCGTGCTGACATCCTTGATGTTTTATGTGAATTAAAGGCACGGAGTCCCCGGAATTTAAGCTCAACTCGGCTCTCGAGGCAGTCCTCAGGAGATTGCAGTTAATCTCATTGCCTTGAAAAATGGCAGTGGCAATATTGCCCGTTGATCTTCGGCGATCACAGGGTTTTATCATCGCAGATGTTTTGTATATTTTAAACGTGAATGTTGAAGGAACATGTTTATCAGTTTAACCCACCAAGGGAAGCTTAACCAAACAGATGCTCAAATCAGAGGGTCTCTGAAGTATTACAGGGGATTTTTTATCAGACTCTGCACTGCAGGCCATGTTCAAAGAGGAGCACGCGGGAAAGTGTCCTTATCGCCAGCCACAGATGTATGTGAACTTATCAGATCAATTCAGCAGAGGAATCTAACGTTAAATGATACATTACGGATTTCATTGCCAGCAAAATACCTACTTGGAGGTGTAGACGTGTAGAGTAATTGTGTTCGTTGTTGCCCCAACACAAATAATCACCCAATTACTGTGCATTTACAAGACTGATCCAATTTAAGTTTAATCCGATTCAGAACGGGATCACATTAAACATAGCTTAATGTGAATCCAGCGGGAGGATTTGTTTGTTGTTGTTGTTGCAGTATATATTTATGTGTACTGTACAGATACATCAGAAAATTGTCATGCCTGAAAACAGAATAAAAAAATATGAATCCCATCATATTAAATCTGCACTACAGAACTTTTGCCTCTCTATCGCCATCTATGTTAGAAACATAGAAACAAGTCTGTGTTTTTGACATGACGTAAACAAGCCAGGACAAATGACCTAAACCTGATATTTCCCTCCAAATTTGACCTGACAGCTCAATTTAAATCATTATTGTAGATTCACTGTAGTGAATGAAACAAAAACACAGTTTTGAACAGAGTTCAGTGAAGCATTTTTGTTCATATTTAACCAAAACATCTTCAGTAGTGCAACTTATAATACATGTTATTAGTTAATATTAATTTCTCCTGTATATCAAATAATCATTAATTATGTCTCAAAGAAAAACAATTGCAGAAAATTGCCCTTTGCCCCCAAGCGATATAATTTACACCACTTGACAAAAAATATGTGGACATCCTTTTTCTAATTAGCATGTTTTTCTGGACCCCTTAATTCCACTGAAGACAAATCCTGTGCTGTCACATACAGTAACAGGGAGGACCTAGTCGGACAATAGCCAATTAATATCCATGATTTTAAAGTCACCATGAAATCAAAATGGACTATTCTTATTTTTATATGGTATAATGCAATGATGATTATTATTTGTGCATATCATTCGTTTATAAAACGCAGGTGTCCTCATAATGTTTAATCAAAAACATTATCCTCCCCTCCCACACAAAATGGCAGCTCGTAATGAGGTATGCCTGGGTGCGGGATTATATTGACCGTCCAATAGCCAGGCAGTTTATATCTCTCCAACTTCCAACAATCCAATCAATTCCTGTAGATTGAAATCAAGTCCTGTTCTGTGTTTTCTCTCATTCCAGAAGCAGCTTCACGTTCATATGACTGTGGAGTTTAGACACTTACTTTTGTTCATATATTGTAACAGTAACTACACTACACACTACCATCTTTAAGCTAGTTTGTCTATTGTTCTGCGTTTTACTGGCCTTCAAAACAACTGTCAGCTGTAACCTAGTTTCCTTGGCTGTGATACCACTTTTTGTTCCCTCACCTAAATAACCAATGAAAGGGGATGTTTTTGTGGTCTCTGGTAGAGGGAAACGAGGCATGGCAGCAGACAGGCGAGCCTAGAAAATCATATATTCACACTTCCAGCTTACATGTCCGATAAGGACACTGCTAACAGTGGCTGATAGGAGGATGCTTGACGTTCAGCCTCAGACGCCCGGCCATGGGGGTTAATTAGGCCCTGACGTCCACACGCGGGAGACGAGAAGAGCGGGGAAACTAAGCAGTGAGAGGAGAGAGGAATGTTTCAATCAGTTTAATGGTCTTAAAGTAGGCGTCTGCCTCGGGCTCTTTTTGCAGGAAAAGTCATTTGCCTCTTCATGGCCCTCAAAGGACTCCATATGGCTGCGGCCCTGACAAAACAGATTTGCTTTGAAAGCCTCACCATGAGGGTGGTGTGAGACTGTGCTGAGCGTAATCTGTAGTGGAAAACGAAGTGATAACAGCTTGAAGGACTGGTTTAGTCTGGCTAGCAGCTTGTCTCATACGGACAGCCAAGTATAGAGAGCTTTTATGTTGCGTTTTCAATGTAAGCATGTTGGGATGTAACTATGAGAAGTCTATGTAAGCAAGCGGGGGGCAGATGGTTTATATGTTTTTGGGTCCAGTTGTTATAATTATGAAAATGTCACTCATTTTTAGTTTTACTTCACTTTTAGTATTAGTTTTCGTTTACTGTCAGTACAGGTTTAGTTCTCTTGGCTTTAACATACAGTAGCATACAGTATATATCATTTCATCTACTTTCACTGTTGTCAAAACTGCAGAGGAAAACATATTTTTTCTCGCTAGTTTTTATCTTTATAGCAGTTTGCGTTATTAAAAATAATAACCTTGGTCTGTGTTGTCTGCGTCATGTTTACCATCAGATCCATCAGAAAGAATGGATTATATCAGACAACCTTGAAACCGAGAAAAAATATCTTTGTAATTCTAGACGGAAAGCAAAGCTTTCACCAAGACAGCGCTGCAAGGCTTGCATTCCATTCCCAGGCTGGTTATGTTAAACTTGTTAAAACTAATGACTCCCCAATTTCTTATATACCTGTGAAAGAGAGAGTCTTCCAACCAGCATGCGTCTAATGAAAGGAGGAATTTTGAGCTTCAGTGGTTTAAGTCGAAAAGCAATTACAGCATTGAATTAGTTTTCAAATTAAAAAGCAATTGAAAAGGCCCAGGGGTTAACTGTTTCCTGCACGGTCATCTCTCTCTCTTTTACACATAAAGAGCATTTAATCCCGTTACAGAATGGCACTCGTTGGAAATTGAAAACGACAGAGTTGACATGCAACTCTCTTGTCCTTTTTATTCCTCTGCATGCGCCCTCTCCCTCTCTTTCTCCCTGGTTGTTCAAAAATTGATGTAGCCCTATCAGAAAATGGCCTAATTGTTTTTCTTCTCCTTTCGTTCATTTTTTCCTTCTCCTCTTTCTCGTGGGGCGTAATGACAGATCCTGCTCTGAAACTTAATGAACTTTGAAATAAAACTCTCCGCCACAATTATCCCCTCATAGGTGTGTTGTCACAGAAATGATGACACTATCTCCATACAATTACAGGGGCCGGAGAAACCCGCAAGCCAAATGTATGACCAGCCTCCCCCGCCAGGCCGCCACCCTTGGTCGCTGCGGCCATTAATATTAAATGACAGAACTGACTGGAAGGCTGGAGCAACGGAATGACATTAACACAGAATGACAGGGTGACATTTTGCCAACGTTGCAAAGAGGTTTATTCTCAGTTTCTCTATTTGGAGGCCCCTAATTGCTCACTCACATTTGAGGTGGTGTGAAACAAGCTCTCAGAAATCGATAAACATGTTTTTGGGACTAAAGGCCACACGAACCCCCACCGAACCGTCTGCCACCTGACGTCACACAAACTTTGCACATTTAGACTCAAATAGTTGTTTTTATTCACATGACCAGAGGTTAAATTTGGCTGTAATGATCTGGAATGGCGTTCTGGCACCTTCAATTCAAAATGATATATGCATGGGCATGTTGTTTGGTATTTATTTCATTTCATATGTACTGCAGTTTTTTGTGTGTTGTGCACACATTTTGTTTATGAAGTGAGTGTACGCGCTCAAACAAATCGTTAAAGTTCATTATTATGCTTCCCTCTAGTCTGCGAAGGACCCGTTTAGAGGTGATAAATTCACAGCAGCTCTGTCTCAGCAGGTCCATATCCACTGGTGTACAGTAGCAGTTTTGTTTGGTTTATTAAAAGTTCTTTAAGAGAAAGTTCATATGAGGAAAAAGCATACCAGTGGAACAACAGTACAGGCATTACTATATTATTTTTACTATATTATACTATTATATATATATATATATATATACAAATATGTGTGTTTATTTTATGTGTGATTGATTATTTAATTGTTTTTCCAGCAAATAAATTTTTTGTATGGTACTAACACAGAAGGGTTGTAACATTAATAATTAGGCTT
>JAZGTJ010019989.1:0-10622 GCA_036877575.1 Botia almorhae | reverse complement strand
ACACACACATCAACACCACTGCTTCAACTCACACACACACACATCAACACCACTGCTTCAACACACACACACATTAACACCACTGCTTCAACTCACACACACACACATCAACACCACTGCTTCAACACACACATTAACATCACTGCTTCAACTCACACACACAGACACACACTGACAGAGAGACAGTCAGATACACAGACAGACAGACAGGAGAAACAGTCAGATACACAGACAGATACACAGACACACAAACACACAGAGAGACAGTCAGATACACAGACAGACAGACACACACACACACACACACACAGACAGGCAAACACGCACACAGAAACAGACACATATAAATCTCTGAACAGAGAACAAATGTCAAAGAGATACATTTGATATGCAGTAACTTGACTTAAATGATGCAGTATATGAAAAGCAGCACAATGTTTTTAAATATGTAAACTCAATTTACATTAAATGAAAATAAACTGAAAATCGTATAGCCAACATACATGTTTCTTTATTGGAAAAGAAAACTGATGTGAAATTCATATTGTGATGTTATGATGTTCATATACTGTGCAGCCCTGGTGTGGAGAAGCTCAACTTTACCATACTTATGAATGACTTGAGTAGTGAATACTACATGTGTGAATACTACATGTGTGTGTGAGACGCACCGCCACACTTGTCCAGGAAGTACGCGAGCAGGCAGCGCATGACAGCCTGATGACAGATGACCAGAACGTTGCCTTGTCTCGTCAGCTCCATGATTACAAACTCCAGCCGCTGCACCAGATCCTGATACGACTACAGCAAGAGAAGAGGGACAAAACTCACAGCGGACTCTCAGAGAAACTCATGGATCATGTTTCACCCTCCAATAAAAAAACACATTGTGACAATTGTACACTTACACATTGTACACTCTAATTCTAATGACTGCAAAGCTTAATTTGACCTATTTTAATACAGTGAAAAAATGACACCAAGTGCTAATGACAGTAATGCTCCAGTAAAGCTCCAGTAATGATATGCACCCCACACACAATGGTTATCAGTATTATTTCATACCTCTCCACCCGGGTACCGGTAATGATATTTGTCCTGCTCTCTCAGTGAATATTCATCTGGATATTTTTCTCTTATCTTTTCATACGTCATTTCCTCACACATACCCTGATTCAGAACACACACAAACACACACAAACACACACAAACACACACAAACACACACAAACTATTATTTTTTTACCAGTCTGAACTATTTACATATAACACGAGTGTTTCCCACCAGTGCAGAGGTGAGATTTTGTTTCCTAGAACTGAATGAAAACCTTCCTCAGATTGCTCATCTCCTGGAAAGTGGATGAACTGTTCAAAGTATTAAACAACACAAACTAGATAACCTGCAAACTAACCTTGAAACAGTTTTAAACGTGCAGGCAATGCTTCATCTTGATGGATCTTATTGGATGACGTGAGAGAGAGAGAGAGAGAGAGACAGCAGGTTGATCAGAGTGAATGTCTGTTGTTTTTTTACCTCTTTCCCTCTGGAGGAGAGCTCTGAATCACCGCCCATGCAACCCTGCAGGTTGTGTTGACTCTCGCCATGACGACAGAGGTATATGGAGTGTTTCTGTACATGAATGTTCATGAGATAGTAAACAATCTTTCTCTGAATATAATCCTGAATACGGTTCACCAGGAAACGTTGACCCACGTTAATCACCTGAATGAACGACAGATCTCTGACAGAAACAGTCAGTGAAATTCAAACTGAGATTTCTGTTTTAGGCTTCATCTATGATTTGTTATTTGCTGGTCAGATCAGGTGTTTGTAAAGAACCTTCTACGGAAAACTTTATATAAACTCCTGTTAACAAGATGCTTTCAGGAGCAGAAAGACTAAATGTACTAAATATAATACGTAAAAACTGCTAAAATACTTATTTTTGAATGTGATGACAATCTAAAGTGTGTCAGTCTGAAAACAGCCTGATTTCTCATTTCTATCTTGAACACAGTTATTCCAAAGAAGTTCAGAGACGCTGCCACAGGAATTTCAGAAATGTCCCGGACATCCAAAAGATTTGTACTGTAAGGATTTTCAGAGATCCTGAATAAATCTGTAAATGTCCAAATAATATTTAAACCTGTAACCTAAAACCTACTGAAAGAGAGATATTATAATCACCATTAAATAAATCAATTCAGCTAATGTGTTACATTAAAAGTGTGAGGATTTTCGAGGACCACAGACGCCCTCTTTTGGACACTTTCTGACATAACATGAGAAAATGGACATGAATTTCTGACATTATTAAATGAATATTACTGCATGATCAGAAGATGTATTAGTGTGTATCAGAGAGACACAGATTGCTATCAGTTAATGGAGTCTGTATAAACAGTTAATGAAACTCACTTGTCATGTTGATCTGGGTCTAACAGCTGATACGTCACTTTGTAACACTTGATTCTTTTGAGGAAATCCTTCATCACACTCTCTCGCTCCGGATAATCTGGACTGGAGACCTTCACATCCTGTGACATCATTAATGATGTCAGAGAGCAGACATGACACATCACAGCTACAAACATCAGCTCTGCATCAGACACAACACAACACTGATACTGTTTCACTGCTGTGACATCACATTAGAGTGTTCTATGATTGCTGTGGCGTCAGGTGACGGTCTTTTGAATGGACTGATTCCAACGACTATATTTTTCAGCCTGAAAGTTACGTCATTAAAATAATTAAAAATAAGAAGTATAATATAATTAATAATAACAAGTCTTCTGAGACTTGAATAGAGCTCAATTGTGAGCCTCCGCGCGCCCCCTACAGGAGTTAAAGCGTCATTGACGCGAAGAGCGTTCGCCGCTGAGTAATCCAACCAATCACTGTGATGATGACGTGCTGGGGCCGCGTTTGATTGGATACACTTAACGTCAATCAAAAGGGTGCGTGGCGCTTCTCCTGCTGCTATCAGCAATGATACAAACAGATCAATAGATTACATACAGGTCCTTCTCAAAAAATTAGCATATTGTGATAAAGTTCATTATTTTCTGTAATGTACTGATAAACATTAGACTTTCATATATTTTAGATTCATTACACACAACTGAAGTAGTTCAAGCCTTTTATTGTTTTAATATTGATGATTTTGGCATACAGCTCATGAAAACCCAAAATTCCTATCTCAACATGAAAATATACATTTACTTACATTTATACTGAATTAACTACTAATATGATAATAAATATCACGCCTTTAGTCATAACCTATTTAAATTGAACTAACAGAAGTTATCTTATTTAAAGAAAATAAACTAAACACTTCTTATACAAAACAGTGTTTAATCAGTATTATTTATCATTTCTTAATTTCTTAATGTTTTATGATAAAATTAAATAATAATTTAAAACTATTTTACATGAATTTTAAATATGTGTAATATGTGGATTTCAGACATTCTGACTGTCATGTCTGTTGAAGAGATAAAAACATTATATTTTTGTTCTTGACAAGCACTTTCTTCCCCCAAGACTTACAAGAAATGTTGTGTAAGCAAAAACTGTTTTACCTGCACACAAACATGACAGAATGTGTGACTGGCTGTTTCTCACATCTACTGGTTCAGCACTTGAACTGTGTGTGAGAGTTCAGGTTCTGAGTCCAGATGAAACCCAGTTGATCAGCTCTCACTGGAATTAAACCTTCAACCTTTTAGTTACTTGCCCACATCATTAACCACTACACCACAGCACTGTAGTTCTGAATTTATGCAGTTGCATTTCATTTTTTCATTATACAATTATTACTTAAGTAATTCACTCTGTAAACATGTTGATGGGACATTTCATGGCTCTGAATTCTCCTGTGGGGATAATAAAATACATCCATTTACATATATAAATATTTGAGACAGAGAGTCAGCATAAGATATATCTCTGTATATTTCTAAGCCAGCAGCTTATAAATTTACATCTTTTTCCTACTATGCAAATGCAGGGGTTGAAATGTGTGTAGAAGCCCAGCCCAGCTCTGGCCTTCATCTGCACTACCACAGGAAGTGTGTCTTTGTGCTGCATACTTACTCATTTATTTGCTAAATAAGGCCTCTGACCATTGTGAAACACTGCACTGTTTCTCAGGATATGTGAGGTCTGCCGCTCTCCCATTCCTTTTCCTTGTATGGCTAAAGGCTCCAGACGTTCCTGGTATTATTATTGGCTGGATCAGGAACAGGGAGGTGTGGAGAAAAAGACTGAAGAACTAAACAAACTCCCTTCAGCCTGACGGAGAACCAGCACAGACGCAGATTTTCAACCTGTTTCAACAGAGAAACAAAGGTAGGGTTACTAGGTTCTGTTCTAACTTATGAACAGTTTGATTAATTTTGTATATATTTCTTAAAGCATGAGTTATAATAGTAGGTTACATATTTGATCTTAGGAGATACATGTTATTGTTTAAAAGCAGTTAATCATAAGCTTAATTTGATTGTGTGAGTTCAACTGAAATATAGATAATATGAAATGGTTCCTGTTGCAAGTTTTTAAAGTCTTCTTTGGTTTTGTAAATGTTTCTCAACATTTGGATTTAAGATTGGATGAAGGTACAAAAAATTCTTTAACATGCTGTATCCATCAGCATTGTCCGGTTAGCAAGATTTTGAGCAAAAACAAATTTTTGTTTTTTTCAACAAGTTTCTACATTTAGGTTCCAGAGTGTCATTGTTGTTAATAACATATCACATCATTACTGCGTGCTTAAAAATAACTTTAAAAAAGTTTGCAGTCCTTATGTTTCTCCACAGAAGTGATAAGACGCCTCTAACTGACTCTTGATCTTTCATCTGTCCTTTATGACAGAACCAAACTTAGTCGCCAACATGTCTGCAGCCAAACGTGCCAAAGGAAAGACCACAAAGAAGCGCCCGCAGAGGGCCACGTCAAACGTCTTTGCCATGTTTGACCAATCACAGATCCAGGAGTTTAAAGAGGCCTTCAACATGATCGATCAGAACAGAGACGGCTTCATTGATAAGGAGGATCTCCATGACATGCTCGCCTCTCTTGGTATGTGACATTTAAAAACTGATTTTCCAGGTACATTGTTTTATTTTAGTCGTAATTGAATTTTTTCATTGCAACATCAGTTTAGCACCCCCACCCTGTACCAACAGCACCCCCTGTACCAAATCCTCAATTTACACAGTCCAACACTATCATTATTTCTGCATTATAGTAATGAGAGTTTTTGTTTTTTGTATTATGATAATTGGATTTTGGGGGAGGAAATCTGCTTATTGAAAATGATGTCACAAGAGTGACAGAGTGAGTGAGTCCATAACCATCAGGATTAAATCTTGATGCTCCTAAAATAAACTTTATTTATTTAAACAAAATTCCTTCGATTATAACCTGGACAGGGTCATGACAAATGACAGAATGCAAATATCGACCAATTAATAACCAACAACACTGAAATGACTTAACTGGCACTAACCAAAAGGTCAAGGCAATACACTTTTAGCAAAGACTAGTTTACTGTGTGCTAGATAAACTCTCTCCGCGTGTCATGAGTTTTTCAGTGACAGTAACACACTCTGGGTTCTGTTTGTTTATCAAGGGAAGAATCCTTCAGACGAGTATCTGGAGGGCATGATGAGTGAAGCTCCAGGACCAATCAACTTCACCATGTTCCTCACCATGTTTGGAGAACGTCTGAACGGAACCGACCCGGAGGACGTCATACGGAACGCCTTCACATGCTTTGATGAAGAGGCTTCTGGTACAGCAGAGTCACAGTTATTCATAAACAGTGTTGAAGTGATTTCTTTAGGAGAATATCTTTACTGCTCATATAAGTTGGTAGCCACTGGTCATTAATCAGTCATTTTTACACACACACTGTATATGAAGGACACAGTGTTCTGTAAAATGACCCATAAGTCAAACTTCAATCATTTTAGCTGCTAAATTCTTGTGATCTTTGCATGTATCAACTCGAGAAGATCTGATGTGACATCATCTCCTCAGGTTTCATCCATGAGGATCATCTGCGTGACCTGCTGACCACCATGGGTGATCGTTTCACAGATGAAGAGGTAGATGAGTTGTTCCGTGAGGCGCCCATCGATAAGAAAGGAAACTTCAACTACGTGGAGTTCACGCGCATCCTCAAACACGGAGCTAAAGACAAAGACGACATTTAAAATCCATGAAGCAGGTGCCAGTATTTCCACTGACCTTCATCACAGGCACGACTGAAGATCGGTGTTTAGTAAAAGTAGCTATTTATACCTTAAGACTCACCAGATTCAGGTTAAACATTATTAGTGGTAGATACAGAGACAAGCATCACTGTTACATTTGAGACAATATTTCAACAAACCCCTCAGTGTTAATCTTCAGCATGTAACTCGTTCTGCTCAGCATCAGTTAACCTCAATGTTATTGTGAGGCGTTCTGATTTAAGTCTGAAAAATGGTCAAACAAAATCTCACAGACTATGTTAAATTATTAAACCACTGTACAACTCCAGCTGTAGTATATAATACGTACAGTGAAGACAATATGGCGTGTTATTGAAGACAATACAGCATCATTTAAAACTACGAACTGTCTGAGATCTAAAACTTTAATCTAGAACCTCTTTTCATTCTTTGTCTCTCCAGCTAAAAGTTATTGAAGACTGAAGTTCACTGATGTCACACAAAATGAAGGAAACATGAGATAAATATATGAAGCTCAAGATGTCACGCTGCATAATTTCCTGGTTTTAAACGTTGAGAACGGTTTGTACATTTCAAAAACAGTTTCTCAGAATTCACATTTCCGTGCTGCCTTTAGTCATAAAATAAAAGCTTCATTAAATAAACATGATTTCAAATAAAAGATTTTTATTCAGTTGGTCTGTGCGTGATTTCTGTACATTCTTGTTTTTTTTACTCTACGATATAAAATCACACTGCAGATATTTCCCAGGTCTTAAAACAAACATGAATCTGTGTTTTTGATATGAGTAACGTGGACTCATTATATCAGCAGTCATACTCCAAACAAAAGTGTGATGTTAGATAACAGGCTTGTGGTTTCCTGTTACACCCGAACTGTATCAACATTATCTCAACGTTTCTGCACAACTAGAACATCAACACAACTTTCATGAGAAACAGAATGAATCTGTGTGAATTATTCAACTGAATTGAATGTTCCAGACAAATCACACAGAAACGTTCTGCTCATGTTTTCTTAATGAAGCTCACCGTCACACGCAACCCCACACAAACACATCCACCCATCTGCTGCTCTTGTTAAATAAAACTTTATTTTTCTTGTAAAGAAATCTTCCCACAACAATCCTACAGTCTACAGAGTGTAACATTGTTTCTATATTACTTTAAAAGATGAGTTTTTAAAAGCAATAACCATGAACAATATCTATAGCAAATCTATGTCACTGATGATGTAAGACAAATGGTTCTGAATATTAAATTTAACCCAAGATTTAACCAGATTCCATGTGTTCATACTCTTAGTCACAACAGCTCAAAGACAAACCTGGACCCTGGAAAACACTCACACCAGCATTAAACCAACTTCAGTTTAACTTCACTTGAGTTTAACTTCACTTCAGTTTAGCTTCACTTCAGTTCTCAGTGTTTAACAGAATCACCCCAAACTAAACCTCTATTTACTCGCCGTCATGTCACTCCTGCTGTGTTTCATAAAGGAGACACACACAGGTGTGAAGTGACCAGAGAGCAAGTAAATAATGACCGTTTTAATTTCTGGGTTAATTCTTTGACACTGGTGATGGTGGAAACCACCTGATGGTTTAAACACAGAGGATGATGTCATCTGTATCCGCCCCCTCCATCCAGCTGGGAAACATCATTGGTTAGTTACAGCAGATGATGTAAACTGCATATGACACAAAGCCACACCCAGATTCTGTTAATAAATCGACGATGTCGCTTGTCAATGGAAGGAACATGAGATGGATGTACAGGCAGTGGGAGTCTATTAAAAGTCCTGCAGAGACATCAGATGTCTGTCAGTCCAGTGTAGCCCTATTCACTTCTGATGGTCTCCAGTTTAATGGAAAGTGAAGCAAAGAACCAGTTTTCCACAGGAATAAAGGCTGTAGGATTTCATAGGGAAATATTGCTGTGACATGCAGAATTCAGAAACTTGTGCTGAGTTTTAGCATTGATTACAAACTATGTGACGTCAGCTTAGACCTCACACAAACTGATGCATGATTTACAGTAACACACATGTGGAGCATGAAACTGGAGTCCTCACATGTTTGTGAAAATACAGGAATGTGATGTCACCTGTTAAACTGTAATCTGTACCAATCAGTAACATTATTGCTGAACACAACGTGTCAATGTTGCAGTCTAAACATTCTGAGCTGTGATTGGTCAGAAGTTTCTGGACAATGTTCAAACTTAATTCTTTTAACTGATTTTTTCAGTTTTTGATTTTAAGGACATTCTGTTCATTTTTGTGCCATAAACACTGTTAGCACTAAGCGACACAATGATCCAGCAGAAACCTGAAGAAACACTGTCTGATCTCAGAGCAGCTGTGTGACACTGTGATTCACACAAACTGAAGTTCTTCAACACGAGTGTTGAGACTGTTAGCTGATCACTGCATCCATCGCACAGTCTGAACTGACCGCAGAGAAACCTGCTTGTTACCATTGGCTGCTCTGCACCATTACCTGCCTGGAAAATAACATGTTAACATGACTTCAAATCCAATGTAAAAGTTAAGCCTAATTATTCATCTGTCACACAAAAACTGAAGCCATTTAAGCATCAGAGGTTTCAATCCTGCCTGCAACATTCCTTGCCATCTTTCCTTCAAACAAAATTGTTGTTCTTTGGAGCAGATTTACGAAAGCTAAAATATGCCTGACAGTTCAGACATCCTGAAAATATCATGTTAGATTTGAGAAAACAGTTTGGTGTGAACCACACAGCCTCTCAGATCAGGATTATTTATAACTGACACATGAGCACAAACTGACAGTGAAGTGAAGACAGAGTCATTTGAACAATGTTAAAACTCTTCAGTGTGGAGATGACAAAAAGTGAACCATTCGTTCATCCAGAAGAGTGGAAACATGTCCGTACAAACAACGGAAGACCGGCAGAGGGAATGCAGGGAATATTTGGGAAACCCAAGAAAATTCATTTTTGCAATATAAAAATTACACACTTCATTTATTTGCATGATTTTTGCTGGAAGAGTTTTGGGTTTGTTTGGCCTTATTCACAAAACACAAGCAGAAAAATTGTCTGCATAAATCTTTAGTAAAACTACTTTAAATTGATACCACCCAGCGGACACGAACCTCAGAAGACCATTTACTAGAGTAACATATGGAATGACTGAACCACAGAAAACAGAGAACCTTTAAAATAATATAACATTTATAACAATAATATTACAAAGATGAGATTGTTGGCCCAATTTGGACCATTATCATTTCAAAAACATTCATCATAAAAACAGAGCTGAGTGATCATATTTTAATCCTACAAAATTAAAGAGACTCACAAAATGAAAAAAAAAGTGACAACATGTTCTGTGTGAAGTTAACAAAAACAAGCCAAGCTGTGTGTCTGCATGAGGAGTGAAGTATGTTTGTCTTCACTGTGGTGATCAGCTGACCGGGTGAAAAAAGTGATTCTTTCTTGCTGGCTGGTCTAAGATCTGTGCTGTTCTCTGATTAACTTCATCTGATTTTCTTCAGTGGATTTCAAGAATCTGTTGCATCATCTGCTGAAGTTTCAGGAGCTCAGCCTGACTGCACACTAAAACTCACACATGACGCCATTCAAATGCTTTGAGTTATACATTTCTTTTCATGGTCCCAATAAAGATCAGGAGCAAACTCAACAACAGAGGGACATGGAGGTGTGTGTGGGAGCAGGAAGACTGTGCTGATGAAAGATGAGTGCACGTGTGCAGGATCCTGAGAGCATGCTGAACGAGGGGCTCAAATCATGATGTCATGATGGGTCATGTGACGTGAAGCGGGTCATGTGACACGTATAAAGGGTCTGAGTAGAGTCTTCTCATCAGAGATATTAGCACAATTTACAGAGTCTTGATATATTCCATGAGATAATTAACTTTTATAACGTTTATCATTTTAACAAGGGTAACCATAGAAATAAACATCAAGGGAGGTTCTTCTGTGGCAGCCATCACACCGCAGCGTTCAAATGTAGTTTTTCATTTTCCACTCTTTATTTTTTGCTCACTGTTTTCTGTGATTTATCACACTTCCTGTTTTTGCATGCCACACCTTTGGATTCAACCCTGGTACGGCCGGGCGAGTGTCTGCGTGCATTTCTTTGTATTCAGAGGTGAGCAGATGTGAGTTTTTAACTTCAGGTTTATTATAGTCGCGTCTGGGCCTCCGGGACATAAATCTCGATGCTCTCTGCGCTCTCTGTAGCAGAGTTCTGTCGTTCTGACACCGCTCGTTTCGCTGCCATCAGACGCTTCCTGGCTTCCTGTCGCTGCTTGTCCACCAGCGAGTCGCTGCTCTTCTCCTTCCCGCCACTGCTCTTCATCTTCACCG
>JAZGTJ010019988.1:0-10622 GCA_036877575.1 Botia almorhae | reverse complement strand
AAGACACATAGAAAGAACTCACGGTTCATTCACTTCATGAGTCGTTCTGTGTTTTTAATTTGCGAAAAGCTCATTTAACCACTGTAAAAAGCTTTTTATAAAGACACTTTTTGTTGAGAGGTACAATGAAAACTAGTGTTCAATGGACCCACTCTACAGCAAGTGAGAAAGAACAAGTGTGTGTGTGTGTGTGTGTGTGTATGTGTAGCGTAAGCTATATTTCCTCTCATCCACTGTCCTCTCTGTCAGATGATAGCTCGGTTGACACTACAGTGTAGATACTGGCCGTGTTGAGGAGGTGCTTGACTTTATGTCCCCCAAGCTTTCACACTCTGCCTGCAGCACCTGGCCACTTTGTTGACCTGTTTTTAAAGCCCTATCCACTTGAGTCTCGATCGCCAAAAATAACAGCACACCCCTGCAGATCCCTGATCTCCCAAACTCTGTCATTTGGTGTTTCTTTTACAGTGTGAAAGTACATGAGAAACATGCACTGCATTAAGGATTTAAAGGGAGAAATACTGAGCCAGTATTTATAGTAAGTGATGCACATTGGCTGTTACAACAGAGAGCACATCTAAGCGAATGTATATTTAGAGAACTATGCCCGGAAAGCAAACATTTCATTCTCTAATAACAAATAAGTTTGAGTCTCTTGGATCATAAGTGTTCTCATTCTGTTTTATAGGGAATATAACATAAACACAGAGGCTCCATAAGCGGAAAATCCAGATTCCCTTTAAATGTGTACTTAACCTGTCTCTGAACCTTCGAGTGGACACAGCTATTGATTCCACACACAACATGGGAAAAACTCTGGAAAGCATTGCTGCCAAGTTTTTTTAAAAGAGCTCTCATGCCCCTTTCCCTGTATCTTAACCCAAAGCTATTCAAGCAGCTCTGATACTGAATCTGACACACACACATGCAGTAAAAGCAGCTGAGCATAGAACAGGCTTATACACAGACTTACGCACTGTGACAGCCAGCTGAGTTCTCAACAGGCTTATGTGCCACAGGTTCCTAATGGAATCTTTTCTTCTTTCTGGTGAGATTATAGTGAATCCATCAGTACATATACAGATTGGACTGGGCGGAGAATTTCTAAAGAGAAGCTTTCCTTTACTCATCATCTCCTGCGGCTCTCAAATACAAGTGTCGGATTTAACGCTCACAGATCCACGAGCCCAGCTAACAGGGAACATTCTGAGGTTCTCACAAT
Source organism: Botia almorhae (assembly GCA_036877575.1). Lineage (NCBI taxonomy): Eukaryota > Metazoa > Chordata > Actinopteri > Cypriniformes > Botiidae > Botia > Botia almorhae. Next base: position 9,400 of record JAZGTJ010019988.1, on the reverse strand, counting down.
GTTGCCAATATGTTTTTGCAGTAACATTCATATCTTTTAACTTTTTAACATTATATATCAAATATCAAAAATGGTATTTTTAAGTTGCTAGTGGAATGTTTTATAAACATTACAAAATGTTAAACGTTTGAATGGCGTTCTTATAACCAAGCAATAATGTTAACAAAATGTTTTAACATTTTTGTTACTATTGGAAACATTAGGAAAATGTTCCTTCAACCTAAAATTGTTAGCTGTGGAGTGTACTTTTATATACATATATATATCCTTGCATGCAAATCAGCATTTACAGCATCTAATATACATTCTATCTGATAGCAGTCTGTAACCTGGTTATGTCATGGCTGCTTTTCTGAATATATTGCTGGTTAATAAAAGGGAATTCGAATTTCCAAGTACTCATTGGCTCAGTTTCTCTCACACACACACTCCACATACAACAGGCCAGGGCCAAGTGCCAAAGCCATCTTTTTTTTTACTCATGCTTTCATTGGGCGGCGCTCATGTTCGCATTTGTCTCTTTTGATAAGGCCTTTCATCCTGTTTGCATTGATTACAGCCTGACAAGTCTCTCAGATACAGTGTGGCCCATTCAGCTTAGCGCTGCACACTGAAGCTATTGTGAGCAGGAATGTCTCTCTTTTCAGACCCCAAGCCCACGTATGAAAGCACGTCAATAATCCAGAGACAGAGGCGCCCCACAGCGCAGGCACGCCATGCAGAGTCAGACCTTGTTTTCTGCTCCACTACCAGGGAATTCAAGCAGAGAAGAGAGCAGGAGAGAGGGATGCAAGGATGAAAATAAAAAATAGGCAGACAGAAAAGGGAGAGAAAGTGCTTCTCACATACTGGGGATAATCCTACCAGCTATCATTTGCAGGCACATTAACATGCTAATGTAGAGCGGGCTTGTCAGAACGGGTGCAAATAAATACGCACTTGTGTATGAAATCATCGTGCATTACCTCTCCCAAATTATGGTTAAATTAGATCCTCCAGCAGTGGTTATATATGCACAAATAAAGCTGTACTGAAATTAAGTTTGTTGCAGTTATATGACAAATATTTGGGGTTTTATAGCGCAGGCAATAATTTGAAAAGCAGGGTGGGATGCAGTCTGTCATCTTCAATTGTTACGATGGTGGTCAAAATAAACTGGACAGGGCTGTGCTAGCCTGTCATATACGCATGGTACTGGTTTCCATTGGGTGAATTATACTGGACTTCTTGTGAACAGCACAAAAGTCCTCTGTTTACAGACCGTACACATGCAGCTTGTGTAGAGCTCAGTATTTAGTTTATTAACACAATTTAAAGCTTTAACGTTCACTATAATCCCAAAAGATACAATTCACGTTTCATGTGTGCACTGACATGATCAGGTATGGCAGCAACAGATTCTGTCGTCTGCACCTCCATTCCCGGTTCCACTCCAGACATTTCTTCCAACCAATAGCTCTCACAAATGAGATGGTCAAAAGTTTACAGTTTAATGGAACAATGGTTGGCTTTTTCCCAGATCTTTGTAGTGAAATGACCCTAAAATCCCCTTGAGCGCAAACATCGTCTAATTATTCAAACGCATCGGTTAGGACTCTAGGTTGTCTGTTGATTTTATAGCCTCGGTAAATGAGTAATATTTTGCAGCAAACTATTTAGTAAATGATGAATGAATTAAAACAAACGAGCTATATCACATCACACCGTCAATTACGAAAACAAATAAAGCTGGAAACAGTCGGTTACGACGAACCAGTCTTTAATCGGAATAAATGTACATGCATATAAAAAAAAACAAGCCGATCTTTAGCGCTACTAGCTTTTCCCCCTTTTTGTTTTACGCAGGGCTCCTTTTAGCACATGGTAGTGACAGATTGTTTGAGCTGGAAGGAAAAGCCATTCGAAGCTAATTAAGCAGCCATTCCAAACAGCGCTCGCGGGCGGGAGGCTGAGCGACGCGGCCATTTGTCAGCGCTCTGCCCCTCGTGGGGCTGACTGACAACGTAGGTCTCGAACCGACAACCCGTGTTGTTCTAAGCCAATCGGGTGTGCAGCAGAGCTCCGATTGGCCAGAGGGAGCGGAACGAGACCCACGTGGGTCTGAGTAGCGCCTGATAGGTTGATGTTTCTCGGGCTCAGACCGGGGTGTTGCGGAGCAGACAGCGTGAATCAAGTAATGAGGGCTGATTTCACAGATTATTCTGTTCATTTGAGTTACATTCACAATCGGTAGCGTAACTTTACGTCGGTAGTGAGGCCTCTTTCCCGGATAACACAAAGCAATCAGAGCCGGGCTGCCTTGGTGGGAACAAAACTGGACATTGTTTAGGGATTTGTGGGCTCATATCAATCAGTTATGTTCCTCACGCCTTTTATAAACCAGAGGCGAGTCCGCAGTTTTAAGACATCATTGCAGTAAAACATCATTTTCAGAATATCAAAGAGTCGATTTAAATATGATCCGATCTGGTTATAACCTGAGGTTTAACCAACATATTTTACGTATTCTCGTGAGCACATTATACTGATACATCAGTGAACAGATATAAATCATTGATAATATGAATTTATTTAGCCGCAGTCTGTCTCTTAATATTACAGCCGGTGGATAGACTTCGAATAATTGACACTCAAGCGAGTTGCTTGTCTACGGGGAAAGAAACCCATTTAGAGCCAAAATGGCGAACGTGAGGTCAGCGTTTTATAATCCAATCAGTACGCGCACACGAGACGCGCCCCACGTGGGCACACGAGCTTGATTGGTCCGCTGTGGTAAACTCCTTTACGACGTTTGATTGGTCGCGTCTGGTAGTTCTCGCGGTAGTTGAGCCCGCGTGTCGGTGGCCACTGTGTGTGTGTGTGTGGCGCTGCGAGTGTTGGAGATACCGAGCTCGGAAATACACGTTTGCGAGCGACTGGCACGTAGGAAACAAACTTTCCACCATCAAACCTTTAAAACAAACAAACAGGAATTGGGCGAATTGGCCAACAGCGGGAATTCTGCGAAATTTGAGCGACCGATACACGGACTGACGGGGAAAACATTTTCTGAGCGACTGTAGGCGCTTCTCTTCGGCTGAGGTTGTACGCAGCCACCGATCCCCGACCAGCGCCTGATACTGATCGGATAAGGTCACGAGTGGAGGACTTCGACGATTCCTCGGTGTAAGGAGTTATTGCGCTGTTTACCTTCGCGGAAAAGGATTTTATGGAGACAAAAGGTAACGCGGGAGATCACTTTCCAAGAATCCACTCGTAATCTGGACAGTTTATTTAGCAACTAAGCACTCCGCGCGTCTTAATTTATGTCGCTTCATTTTTTATAACTAGTGAGATTTACCATTACGCAGTTTAACTATGTGGTTCACAGCCGTGTAGTGACTGTATGTTCAAAGAGAGTCGGATTATTCCTTGATGCGTTTATTAAAACTCGCTCCAAGTTGTTTGTTGTGTCTTATCTCGCATTGTTCCGTAATCACCGTTCAGTTAATCTCGTTATTGCAAGACGTCTCACAAACAGCTTGTTAGTCGTCGCTCGCAGCGCGGATGACAAGCAGCGTGTGTTTGACTGGCTGTACACAACTCTTCTGTTTACAGCCCAAGCGCAGCTGAATGCTTGACTATTATTGGAGATAATGAGCGAACGGTCTTTCTTTCTTACTCCTCGGCTGTGTGAAGGATAGAGGGGTTAAAGCAAGGATAAGGAGTGGGAGAAACTCGTTCGGACGGACCGGGCTTTGTGCCTCCGTGCGCGCAGGGAGGGGTGACGGACGGACTCTTGTTCACCTACTTGGATTACGGAAGAGCCCGACTGGATCTGCACCTAAGAAAGGATACATTCAAGATGTATCCACAGGGCCGACATCCGGTGAGTAACGCACGTTACGGTGATATCTATCTCCGCTAGAGCTCGTTGTCTGTACTATCACGTTTTAACATCACCCGTCTTTTAAAACAGAGGCACGGCCAAAACTAAATACGATTGTTTTGTTAACGAGAGGTGATAGGTTTCGTTTTAAAGTTCATTAATTTGATGACAAACCTATCACGGAGAAAGCAGAGGGGAAAGCAGAGGGGGGGATAAGCTTCCAGTTTCTCTCAGGGCTTTTTAGACGGGTCAGTGTCACACCGACCGCCGGGGGCTGCTCCCACTAGAGTCTCCAAACCAGGGGAACGCCCGTGCACTTCTGACAAACCGCAATTCGGCTCCGATGGAATATCAATTCCCTGCGAATCAGGAAGCGTGAAATGTGTTATTGACACCAGCGGTTACACTCATGGCTTGTTCAAACGCACAGTGCAAGTAAAGCCTGAGACCTACGGATTGCTGATAAAGAAGGCAGCCGTGGTAATGGAGAAGCTTGTGACGTGACCAGTGTTAAATGACGCTGGTTGATGTGATGGTGTATTCCATCAGTAATGTGTGTTGACGCTTGAACAATGTTATGTCATATTAATAGGGTGCGTTCTATTGTTTGGACTGTTGTTAGCTCACCAATGATTTCTGTTATTTTTCAGGCACCTCACCAGCCTGGTCAGCCAGGTTTTAAATTTACAGTAGCAGAGTCTTGTGACAGGATTAAGGATGAATTTCAGTTCCTTCAAGCTCAGTACCACAGGTAAATACGGCTGTTTATTGCCTCCATGCTGATGTTTGTTTACAGTGTATTCACACACACTATATGAAAGGATTTCATTGTCTAAATATGTGACGTGTCAGTAAGTCTGTTGTGTATCTGACAACCAAAAACTCATATTGTAAGTTGCCTTTCAGATAAGATGAAAATGCATTCTGGGTCTGACACTTTATATTCCCTACAGTCTTAAAGTGGAGTATGACAAACTGGCCAATGAGAAGACTGAGATGCAGCGACACTATGTCATGGTAAGACCAATATCTGTTTTCTGTTTTCATATCTTTTATGTCTGTTGTTTTTATGTTCCCTGAAAATATCAACAATCCAACCAGTTATCCAAGCTAATGTTTGTATCCACTACCCCTGTTTATCATGTGATATTGTTTGCATTTAATGTATCAGATGGATCAGTGCTGATTATGACAGTGTGGGTGTTTGTATTTGTTAATAAATGCCTGAGGGGTTTTGTGGGCAGGCTGTTACTGGCTGTTCTAAATGGGCATTGACCTGACATGCTAAATGCGTCTTGATTCGCTCGAGAGCATGACAGATTCGCGTGACCTCACCGAGTTTAACCTCAGTTTACAGTTATGGATCCCACATAAGACACATCAAAGACTTGCACTTATCTGGTTTAGATTTTTGTAACGAATGCCATTTTTGGTCACAGAACAAGGCTGTAACAAAGAGGCAATGGAGTGACTTCACTAAATTAGAAACCAATCAAACAATGCATTTTATACACTGCAAATGACTTTGTTTTTGTCTTAAATGACAAGTGGAACTGATGCAGCAGAAACATACCAGCCTTCATGCGTATTACAGTCGTATTCTATACTGACTCCCATGTGCCATTCAGGAATTTACAGGGATGCTTGTGTGGTAGAATTGCTGTTATTAGAAATCCACTGAGTGGAAATTGAATTTCGGCGGGATATGATGTAATAGTGTAGAGGTTGAACCGCTTAACTGCGCTCTTTATCTTATCTGACCATGCGGTGGGTAGTGACTCAATATACCAGCACCTTTGTTAAATATTATTTTTCGGAGGAATGCGGAGTAAGGAAGGTTACTCCCAGATAAACCACGTAAAATACGCAGACAGACTTCGAGGAAAAAAGATCGCATCCCTGTTGTAGAATGTTTGCGGGAGTTTTTAGGCTAGACATGGCAAATATCTTCTATGCAGTGAACAGAATGTAACACAGATTTAAAAAAGGGAATTCTTAAAGCTGGAGCCCTTAAGCTGAAATATTTAAGTCCGTTATTGAGCAAGTGAATGATAGATTAGTGTTCAGCACGATCTTCTTACCTTTAAGAAGATAGTGCTGAACAATCTGAAAAGGTTACGGATTGCATCTTTAACCAACAAATCATTAATTCTTTTAAAGAAGTTGGGGGTTGCAAGGGTATACAAAGGGACAACTTGGAGATTTTTAAAATGACTTGGACAATCCGAGACAGATGTTTGTCAAACTTTGGCTAGGTTATTTTTTGAACAGTTGATAACAGTTAACAGGTAACTGGTTTGAGAGAACTGCTTCCGTGAATTGTAGTACGCCGAGTAAATGTTGCCCGAGAGATTCATGTGTAATCAGACCACTATCTGAGTGCTAGCGTTGTGTACACTTTTTTTCTATGTGTATTCTGTTACACTCCAGGAACTTCTGCTGGAAAACAAATTAGCTGCATGATAAATTGAGGTCTGAAAGTTTACATTAGTCAATGGCATTATTACTTTTGTACTAAATGCATTTCACATGATCTTTTACAGTATTATGAGATGTCCTACGGGCTGAACATTGAAATGCATAAACAGGTATGTGACACCTTTTTGTCCTTTTGTTATTTTGAATTGTTTGCAGGTTGTGTGTGTTTTACTGATTCATTTTACTGATTCACTCCAGGTCAGGTTTAATAAAGTCACAGCAGGGACGTTTGCAGCCATTGTTGGTCAGTGGAGGGCTTTTGCATAGTGTGCTGCAGAGTAATAGCCAAACACAATAGTATTCCACATTGTGGATGTTGAGTAACAATAAAGGAATCATGCAATAAGTATTATTTAATCGAATACAGTGGTCGGTGGCGTGGCCTAGCGGTTACTCTGCATACATGTACAGCCGTGGCACTCGGGTGTTTGAGTTTAAATCTGCCGTGTGGCATTTCCTGTTACCTCTTCTTCTGAACATATCCTCATATCTCTATACTGTCCCTGTTATACAAGACCACAAGCTACAGGATTATTTACACTCTTTAGAAGCTGGTATAAATAGAGAGTAGCACAGGATCCTCTAATTGTCTTCAACCTGAACAACATGTTCACTGCAACTTTTGGTAGCAGTGTGAGGTTATGGAGTTAATACATTTTAAAACAAGGACCGGCCACCCCCATTTTTGTCTGTCTCTCCAGCTCTCTCCGTCATTAGTAGTAATAGGATGTATAGTCATATGAACAGGGCTCAGTTTGAAGAGGCCCTTTATGGTTTTCACCCCGAGGCCTCACAAGGTTAATGGTATGAGTGTGAGCGTGGTGAATTGGAACAGCATGTGTGATCTACCAGCCACTGCATGTGTGTGTGTGTGTGTGTGTCTGGGCCGCACTGTTTTCTGAAAGGTTCTGTCAGGCACTTATCTCCAGCTGTGAGAAAGATAGAAGGGAAAATGAAATAGAAGGGAAGGGGTTCTGCACAAACGGGTTCATCGACTGACTTTTTATGCAGAGCTTCTTTTGTTTATTAATAGAGCTCTGACTGAGTGGTCTCGGATGCATTAATTATTCATTGCAACATGGGCTCTCTGTTCTCTCTGTTCTCTCTGTCTCTGCTGTTAGTATGACAGGATGGGAGGCGAATGTATTTAGGTGCCAGATTTGTCATTCCCCAATTTTGAGGATCCGCTGGATTTTAAAAACTGTTAAAACGCTTGTGTAATCACATGGTTGGAATGGTGCGAGGGCGTGAGGGAGGGTCAGCACTAATCCTGTGGTCTGTTAGAACCTCAGGAAACGATGGTGAATTTATGGGCGTGAGGGGGAGGGGTCGCCACGGGGGGAAGTGGACGGCCGTGCTTGTCGATATAGTTTTTTAATGACTGAGTCTCTGCCCCTGATCTGCTGTTCCACTGTCTAACGCAGTTTCCTCTTCTGTCTCTGCCCCATATTAATTTTCTTCCTCATTTTGACCTCAAGTACACACTGTTGAGTTAATGCAGAACTAATGTGTGTGTGTGGGGCGTGTGTTTGTTGTCATCAGCGTGGCTGTATTTGGTCAGTTCTTTGTGTGTGCCCTATGCCAGATTCATTAAGTGCAGCTCAGTCTGTGTTCTTAGAGGGAGAGGGAGGGAGTGAGGGAGCAAGCAGGAGGTAGAGACAGGCAATGGGGAGGGAACTTGTTCAGATGAATAATTTATTCAGGATTACAGGAATTGTTTGACAAGGTGATGATGGTCGATTTGATTCCGAGCCAAAGCAAACTGACTCAGAGCACACTGCAGTCTCTCTTCAGAAGTGTTTGTGTACATGTGAGTGAGATGTCTGCTGGTGACAACATGCGCCCGCATTATGATGGCCGGTCGGTGAATTCCTAAAAGACAATCATGAACAGCTTAAACCGAAGAATGCAGCCAGTGTCGCAATATTTTCTCCTGCTGTGTATGCTCAATTTGAAACAGAGTTATGCTTAAAAAGCTATAAGTGCTTCACAGTTCAAAGAGAAATAAGAATTATACATGTTTAAAATTAATTTTAAGCTACTTACCACACTGCAGCTGTAGTGTTGGATGTACAGTATTAGTTACTGTAGGATGTGTTGTGTGTGAGGTTTGGGTCACATCTGTCTCTCAGCTCTGTTCACTGAACCAGGTGATCGTGTCTGTGCCCTTTGTGTCTATCTGTAGCACATGAATGCACAGAGAGCCACAAACATCAGTAAACGGTTCCAACAGGATTTGCTGTGCATAACCAGCAAGGGTGAGACAGAGACACCCTGTACACATGACTGCTGCTCAATGCAGCCTTTTAGCCTGAGGCGAGCTGAGGTTTAGAGGAGCTTGTATCAGGCTGCATGTGAATGTCACCAGGTGCTTTCATTTGCTCGCTGAGAGCCTCACCTGTCATTGCGATCCATGTGTGGCTTTTCTCATAGGTGTGCTTGTGCGTTGTGTGTGAACGTGTAAATGTATACAACTATACAAACTCACTCCCTGCTTTCCCTCGTACTTACCCAGGCTGTAATTGTTCTTTGAGTCACAGAGAGAGTACAGCAGGCTGAATGTGTGTACATTTGTCAGCGAGAGGCTCTTTTTCAGTGTGCAATTTTTTTGCAGCATATTTAGTCCTCGTCAGAGTCTCCCTGAACTCGGCTCGTACCCACAGCAACAGGTAAATGGCTTCTGGCATGCCATTGATAGGGCTGTGGGTGAGAGCTCTTCACGCTGCTCGACAGCACTCAGCATCTCTCTCCCCCTCTCTCTCTTTTTCTCAGCTCAAGAGCCTTGTTTTCACTCCAAGGGCTCTCTGTGTTTTATCAGTGTGTGTGTGTGGGAGCTGTTCTGGTAGCTTACAGCATGCCTTTGGAACTCAGCAGCACCACACTTTCTGTTCTCTTCCAGAGAACACAACACAGGGGTTTGGGTTAGTGTGTTTTGTAGTTTAGTCTGTGTGAAGTGATACTGATTAAAGCTCTTGTGGCTTGAAACGGGGGTAATGTCACGAAACCATGCATTTCATTTAGTCATATTTCAATCCTAAGTTATATTATGTATTT
>JAZGTJ010019987.1:0-10622 GCA_036877575.1 Botia almorhae | reverse complement strand
ACACAGCACATGAAATATAATCCTTAGCCTGTGTAAAGTCCCTCAAAAGAACTACACATTCTTTCAGTGCTGTGAGAAGTAATTAAACAGAGAAATGAGTGCAGTGGGCCAATGGATAATGCAACAGCCCATCAGAGAGAATGAGAAGTTTATATTCATCCAGAGCATTATTAACAGAATCAAATAATTCATAAAAATATCTACAACGAATTAGCTTATCATTACTTTACAATTAAATGAGACCATAACTACCTTCAAAAAACAACTCAAAACACACCTGTTTCGCATGACACCTGACCGATCCCTAATGCTCTAATTCTCTTTCCTACAAAAAAAAAACGTATGTTTATCCTGTCTCTAGTAAACAGAATACAATATCCACTTGTAAATGTAGCTTGTAGACTCGGCTTGTTGGTTCTTAGGACAAAATGTTTAATGCTCTTGTCGCTTGTAAGTCACTTTGGATAAAAGCGTCTGCTAAATGAATAAATGTAAATGTAAAACTGAGGGGTTGGATTGCGCAATTAATCAAAAACAAACTATTATTACAATTATGAGCACAACAATTGCGTAATAGTTAAAAGCCCCAAATACAGCTGTACACCTGTGTTAAGTTTCTGTGCGTTTCAACAGATGTTTTGCACATTGAATGCAGTGGTGAATCGGCTTCTAATGCCTGTTTTACCCTGGATGCATAAACAGAGCAGAAGCGTCGCATTTCATTGTGCTTTAACACTAACGCAACTTAACTGCTGAAACAACAGAGATATTTAAACAAGTCTCTAAAAGTTGCTTGCAATTGATCCACATTGTTTTCTGACCACCCACCACCCTCAGTATGTGATATGCTTTTGTGTCCGCTGGTTGCCCAACTCTGCTGTTACGTGACATTGTCCCCCTCCCACACACAGCATACCATATAACATGTAAAAGCACATGAGATGCTGTGTGGGTTTATATGACAGAACCTTTGGAGACTTTTTACTACATAAGAATAATACAGTACTTCAGAAACAACAACAGTTTTCAGCTTATCTTGTTTTGCTTCACAAAAGTTTTAACATTTTAAAACAAACTTCAGTGCAAAATCTGATAATTGAGTTTGATAACTGCATTTACAATATCAAGGGGACGTCAATATGATTTTGTAATAATCGTGCAGCCCTACTGGGTGGCGTGGCAAAATATCCCATGCAATTAAAAGAAATTGTCAACGGGATTCTGCTACGCTATAAATACAGCTATACAGCTAGCAGCGGGCTGCACTGCGTTGTTACTTGTGAGCAACGAAACATTGTGATGTGAAAATAAGGAACAGAATGTGGCCCAAACAAGTCAAGACAAAGAACTTTGTAAAAGGGGTGTGACTACTGTTGCGTAGGCAGGGTTTGGATTTAAAAAAACTGACACTGAGCAATAGACAAAACTTTTAAACTGTGTGACATGCCTAGTTTTAATCTACTGTAGGTTTGTCACATTGCACAGTGTCAAACCTCTTGCTTGCAGTGCAGAAACAGTGAAAAGTTTAATACCAGATGTCAAGTTACAAATCTAAAGTAAAAACAGGCAAATGAAAACCTCTCATTTGTAAATGTACCTTTGTAATCTGCAAAACCACAATAATATAATATACAGCAAAATATATATATACCATGATATACACCATGGTCACACAGCCATCCCCTATTGGCACATAAATAAGAATATGTAAGAATAAATAAGAATATGTGAATGTGATTGGAGAATCTAGTCCTGTAGTAGCATCTGGTTGTGCCTGCTTGAATTAGCCTCTCTGAGGTCCAGACTAAGTTCAAAGTCCTTGTTAACTCTGTTAAAGGTTAACAGCATGGCCTCAGATTCTAGTCTCCCTTTTCAACCCTCTTATACTCACAGAAGCCCCACAGCACACATTCCATTATGAGTCAACCCTCAAACCAAGCCTCCAGAGATCAAATCAAGAGATCAACCATTTCTCAGATCTACAGTAAGTGGCAGACTGTTCTGTATTAGTAGTTCCTTTACAGTCAAAGAACAGAAGTAGAATCAGGTCAAAACAGTCACAGTCTAAAGTTCAGCTAAATTCAACAGTGTAGCTATACTTTAACAGCAGGGCAGCTACATTTCAGATGCAAATCTACGTCATCAATGCCGCTATAGTTTAACAATGCAGCTAAACTTTAATAGCTTAGCTATACTGCAACAGTTCTACTAGACTTAAACAGTGCAGCTATACTTAACTGTGTATCACCACCTCTTACGCCTGCTGCTGTCCATGTCTATACAAATAAAAAAAAATAAAAAAAGTTGCCGTCACAATTAATGTTATGCACAGTCACACTCAGACCTGTTGACATTGTAGCTAAAATATTCCCAAATTAATTCATACAGAATCAGAATCAAATCAAGAGTTTGTGAATTGCATTTGGAATCAAACTAAGAAATCAGTGCCAAAACCCAGCCCTGTGTGCCACCCCATTTCCCCTCCATCTCCATGGCAACTAAGATATATCTAAACCTAAGAGATATTGTGGCCCACTTGCTAAAGACTCGCCCACTCATCTATACACACACGCACACAGTATGTCAAGGGTGACATTCATACACTCCAAAAATAACACTATAAAATGACAACTGAATGAATGCCAGCACAAGTGAGACCGGAGACCTGCTGGAATGTCTAACGTAAGTTAAAGATGAGGATCTGGTCTCTGCCATGCCTTCAATACAATGTTACGAATAAAACAAATTCAGTTAACCTTTTGGTGTGACACCTTTGCTTAAGTCTAATGTGATCTCTCTGGATCAAACATGCTGTCAAACTGGTCTGTGGTTTTCTTCATGGACAAAAACTCACTTTAATTCCTTTGACTGAAGACAGAGGACTGATTGAAGCTGACTCCCTGTGAATCTGGTCAACTGTTGACACACCAATACCTGTTACTCTTGTTAAGCAGACGACTTTATTTCCTGCCAAAACTGTCAATGCTGAGTTGTCCAGCAGATCATTCAAGATTTCAGGTTTTGGAGTTAAAGACGTCACGAGTGAGGTTTTATTTATCCTATTTAATCCCATGTAGCATACAAAGTATTTCTTCTCACAGTTGTTACTACAGGCTCAAGATTCTTTTAGTTAGTCAATAAGCCTCAATATAGATGCAAGATTACAATGTAAATCAGTTATCTATTTAAAATGATTTTCTGTCACACTTGTCATAGATTTGATATTATGATAGATATAATATATGATGTCCGATTAGCATAATTGTAATAATTTTAGTTATAATTGTATTACCTTTAATTAGCCAAAACAATTTAACAGGTGTTTTCCCAAAAAAATGAATATTCTGTCATAGTTGACTGTAAAATACAACGACTCTTTTTAGACCCTTCAAACCCAAAACATTAACAGTGTGAAGTCATCCCTCCAGCCCACTTCTCCTCTCCTGTTTTCCATTGACGTAAACTCTTTATAACTGCTGGCTGAGAGACAAGGTATGTTCAGATGTTACCTCAGAGGTATGTGCTGTCAAGAGCCAAGACAAATGAAAGTACAGCACAAATACAGGAGGGCCCCATCTCATTATGTACTGAACACGAATACACACCCAAAAATCATTCACAACCGCATGAACATGAAAACACACCAGAACACAATATAGTCAACTGCCACAGTTTAATGTCTAAGAGGAATTCTGGGTCATATTCTTTGTTTCTTGACCTATACGATTCATAATGATAACGCCCTTCTGAGTATTAGTGCATGTCAGTGATTTTTCCAAAACATCTTCGAACAGTAAACTCACCCCAACATGAAGAAACACCCGCTGCACTGAGTAAGGAGTCAATGGACAAACATTTTTGGGTTTTTGTTGTGTTCATCTGAGACCTGCTACATCAAAGACCCGGAAATTCTTTCATCTCCAAATCTAAAAAACCTGGAAAAGCTAATTAAACATTTACTGAAGCCAGACAGAGATGTTTTCAATACAATATACAGTCACAGATGCACACAGTCTGAACCACAGGTAAACAGTGCAGCCTATAGAACCACAGCAAAACAAAAAACAGTAATAATCAGAAAATCTGAAAAGTATCTCATTATAAAACAGGTAATTTCTGATTGGACACCCTGCTTTAAAAGTCATTGTAAAAGGACAATAAACTCACACTTGTGAGTTATTGTGCACAAATGTGCACAATAATTGCAGCTATTGTGCACATTTTTGCGCTTATAATCCAAGAAACTGTGGTTTGTTAAAAGAGAGGTTATTTGCAGGCCATTTGTTAACATTATATAAGTAATTTACTTAATATGAACTATTTTTACTGTAAAAATATATTTACATTTATTAAAATATATACATTTTAGTTTATATTAACTAATGTTTCAAAATTGAACATTACTATGATTACCATTTCTTTCTGGACTACCATGAGGCTCACCTGTGCCTGTCTTCTCTCCTCTGTGAATTAGTTTTTTCTTTGTCATAGACACACATTCAATCCACTAACTACTCTGAACAACTCACTTGTGTATACAGTCCTAGTAATGGAAATCTTGCCAACCTAATAATCTAATAAAGTTAACATTAACTATTTTTAATAAGTTGAAATTAATGATTTGTAAGTCATATTATTTTAAAGAATTGTTTGTCCCTGTAATCTTTAATTTAAATATAATTGCTGTTCTTCTAAAATGACTTACTTTGTACATTAGGCCATGTGGGCAATTGGATAAATATGTATTGTTTTAACAACGGTGCGTTCAGCTCTGGCTCCACTCTGAATTTAGCAGTGGTCTGATCACCCATGACCTCACTGCCACCAAGCCAATCAGAGTTCAGTGTCTCAGACTGAGGGGGTGGGCATGCCCACATCACTCTGCTGCAGTTAATGCTTAATCCTGCTCTATATATAAACTATGATCAGTCAGAGAAAGGAAGAGTGCATATGTATTGTATTTGGGTTTTTTTAGTGTGAATTTTCCTCAGCAGTTTGCCAAAGTCTTAGTCTTAGACTAAGAAATTAGTGATGCCTATATTATAAATGAAGAAAAGAGAAACATTAGATGACTAGCAAGTTGGTCTTTGTGGGCAGGGGTGTTTTAATGCACAGGCTTACACATGCTGAGGCCCTTTGGCGAAGATGGGGGACCGGTTCGGGGGCCCCCACAAAACTAGTTGCAAAAACTATTACAGGGACCCAGATACCCCTTAAATCGCCCATTGTTGTGGCCATTTCTAGTGTTGGATTTCTTAAAAACTAGCTTTTGAAAATCTGATCACAAACAGAATGATTTATCACATCATAATATATATTACAATGATGAAAGGTAAAGTGAAAGTAAATTGCAGTTGTTCAAAAATGCATCATATCAGTAATTTCTGACAGGCAACACACCCATTATTATATTTGATCTTATTATGTGTATAGAGGAAAATTATATAGACCAATGAAATCATTAAGTTAAAATCACTGCATCAGCAGCGGTCACTGCCCCTCATGTCCTCAGAACTTCCAGTCACATTATCAGCACATGTGTGAATGCCTCCTAATGGCTCTGATGTGACGTGAGAATATTTGGCTGATGTTTAAGAGAGAACCAGTGTCTGACTGCAGGGCAATTACACACAGAGATCCAGCAGGATACAGCACACACGCACAAACAGTGCAAAGCACACAAACGCACACTTTGATCTGCACCAACCCACTACTCAAATATTCCAGACAACTACATTATCTGCATGTGTATCATACACACACACAAACCTTTGTCCCAACACCAGATAATTTCCTTCTTTCCTTCTTACTTGCCCTAGGTTTATTCCTCATTCCACAAAGAAATGACAGCTTCTGTTTCATGGCGAATTTACGAGACAGATAAAGTAATACACTGCTATACGTAAATGTCATAAAATGTAGTTACCGTTAAGAATACATCGAAATTTGAGTGTGGAAATTTAGAGTGCTATTGAGAGTGGAAACTTTTGCATCTACATTGCTTAATGTTGTAAAATCACAATGCAGTACAGAATGTAACACCATTACAGAGTTACTTAATGGGTAAATGCAGGCAGCCAACAAACATATAAAAATGTTGTTCTGCAGGATACAGAGCCATACTCTATCATATAAGTCTTTTGGAACACCTACACAAATGTTACCCTCATAATGTTGAAGTAAAATACAAAATTCTTAAAGCAACTATCTGTACAACTCTTTAAGGTCCTGTGAAAGTGCCCTTTTGTGTAGGGATTCAGTTCATCAATATTGCAGCTATTGTGTGCATTTTTGCACTTATAATCCAAGAAATTCCAACGAACATTTATGAACTTGTGAAATAAACCACACAGATCAACAAATCAAATAAATACTTTTTCTTTTAGTCTGTAATTTCATAATCAGGGCAAGTGAATCAGGGCTCACTCTCTCTTTGTGCGCGAGTTCAAGGATCTTGGCTCCATGAAGCTGCTGATAGTTTTATACGTTTTGAGTAAACATATAACGCACTTTGAGTTAGTTTAAAATAAATAAAGCATGTGGGGCTAAAGCGATGACTGTTTGCTCATAATACAGCAACATTTTTTATAAGAAAAACTTAAATCAGAGTCCATGATCACCACCTTATAGCACATTTGTCATATTTATGCATATATTCATACATTATACATATTGTCTGTTTTTAATATACTGTATATATGATGTACCTCAGCAGGTATATGAAGGTTGTCTCTATCAGGATTTAACATGTTAATATCCTCAATGCACTTTCACAACTTCAAAATGCCCATATTAAACACAACTATAGTGTGCATTTACGTTTGCAATGACATGGTCATTGACAAAGTAAGTTTTCAAAGTAACTAACTGCAAAGTAGTTTTGAATGGCACACTTCTGCAAGTATATTCTATAAAGAGCTATAAATGTAAATCAACATGATAATAGGACAATGTGCTGGAAAACAAGTGTATATAGTATAATAATGTATAGTATGACATAGACCTATGGGTGGTTTACTAGAGGGTTTGTAAGGCACTGTTCTTTGTTAAACTGCTATGAAATAATATGTACTGCAAAACACGATACAACATTGACTTCAGTGAAGTAGCTCCTAAAAATGCTCTTTCTACAATAACTCCTACAAGCCCCACCCCCAAAATTCATCAGTCCCCCATATGAGCTTCTGATGAGGAAATTCCCCTGCACAATAAAATAAATTACTGTCTTCTTATTGTCTTATTATTATTAATAAGCTAAAAGTGAAGCTAATGTTCTTAAGCATTGCTGGTGCCATGCCATGAACCCTGTCCCACAACAAAGAGAACCATATCTACAAAACTGTGCCACGAACTGTGGCACTGGCATATCGTTACACCCCTGTTTAGAATGACTCTATGAGTAACATCAAGGAGCCCATGCACTGACAAAATGTATAACTTGAATGAACTGTAAGTTGCTTAGGAAAAAGCGTCTGCCAAATGCGTAAATGTAAACATCAACCTACCCATAATGCGAAAGGCACATAAACTTATTAGGAGAACCTTGTTAAACTATACTGATTCACCCAAAAGGAAATAAATCTGTGAATATAATGACTAAATAAAATAATCTGTCAAAATTATTACCTAAATTTCAGGATATTCCGTACACAAAGTTATTGTGTGACTGCAAAAGACTTGTTATAGCATTAGTTAGGTACTTTTCAAACCTTCATGGAGCTTGAAAGCCACTGGTCACTGTTATATCTGTTATACCCATGTACTTACAATTTTTCAGTTGTAACTGTAAGACTCAATCATACATCTAACGCCATAAAATAACACTTAACCCGTGTTTTGTCTTTCTTTTTTTATGCTTGGCCAGTATTTCATAAGCTAAACACATATTCAACCTCCTACACAGTCTTTTTTCATTCCACAAAGGAAACTGCATAGACTCAAAATGGGCACCAAGTCATTCAGGGAGTTGTGGGTGGGGAAAGTGAGAGACAGAGACAGAAAGAAAGGAGAAGAAGACAGAGAGAGGGAGACAGAGAGAAATGTGTGGAATTTACTGATCCATCATTTGGGTTGCAGAAGCAAATGTCGACCTCTTAAGACAAAGCGTAATTATTAATATACTTTAACACAGAACCCTGTTGTTATAGACTATATATAGTAATATGCCGTATATAGTAATAATACTATATACAATATTATTGATGTCTGAAACATAAACATTATTGGACAAATGTAACTAAACTAAAACATATTTAAAATAAAAATGACTGCGCTTCAATATTACATTAGAAAATCTGATACCTTTACAACCTGAAAATGCTGGGAAATACTAATGACATCAGCCCTTGTCCCTTAACCTGTGAGCTAATTTCTTTGTTTGTAAGTTTAAAGTGGCCATAGAAGATTTAAACATACTTCAGATTCAGATTCTGAAGTATTTTAGAACACAACAACACAAGACTTCAAGCTTGCAAAGCTAAAAGCATCTGCATAGAGTAAGTTTCTGGCCTTACACCAGTGTGAAAAGACAGCTCAGCTAAACACGAGGACGTTCCTGTGACCCAGTGCCAAATGTGAAGAGTTATGGTCTGTGCAGAGATAAGAGAGACTAAAAGCACAGCAGACAAGTTTACATGAGTGTCAAGCACTGCCAATTCCTTCTCGTGTAGCTTCTGAGATCAAGCATACATAACTAAAATGCCACTTTTCAGGAAATCTCACAACCTGGAATTAAAAGCCAAGAACTATGACCTAATACTCATAAGAACTGTTGTAAATCAAGAACTAATTAAAGAAACTAAAATCCTGAAGTCTGTTCTCAGATTTTAGCACAATGCTAATAAAGCAAACAGTAAAATGCTTTACTATACTGAAGCATGTAGGACTCCAGTACAATATTGACATGACTTGGACAGGAAAATCTATTCAATAATTTATACTTTTTCAATAATAGTTTCTAAATACAACAGATGTTGGTCCGTGATTACATTCTTTATGGCATCCTAGCACTCGCACTCTAGATGTTTCCTTATTGACATTCGGGAAATGTGCTTTATGATACCACTGCAACATCAATAATGTCACAAGAAAAATGTCACCTGCCTTGAAACATCTGTGATCCAAGTTAAATCATACTGATATTAAATACTGATGTCACTTTCTTTCATTTTCAGGCAGCATAAGGAGCTACTTCATCTTTTAAACATGGCGGACGGTATAAAAATCTATAAACCTGGACCTGCACAAAGGCCTGTGAAAGACTGCAGTAACTTAATCTCTGGGCATCCTACTCTTTTAATTCAAATTTTGTTCCATCCAGCCACTCATCCATTACATTAGTGTCATGACTGACAAAAACCAGCCCAAGTTGGTGCCAAACACACACTACACTTTTTGGAACGGTTTGCTGTGGATCCAACATCAAAATGAAAGAGGAACAGATACAGTTAGATAGTGGACATGTCTACGTCATGGAAGCAAAACACTTATTCTGCAATTACTAGAGCAGGCAGCTAAGAGGACACGTCTAGTTAGAGGATCATACCCAAGTTTCATACCTTCATATATTTTATTAAAGAAGGAAACAATTGCTTTCACACTTCTTCCGAACCCAAGTTCGATTTCTCCTTCAGGTTTCTTTACACGCTGTAATATTTGGGTTGAAACCGCAGTTCCCTATCCCAAACCACTTCAGCAAGTAAAATCAGACATGGATTGCTGATGCAAACCAGAGTTTGGAAAACCACTTTTACACCAACCAAATGAACAGCGACGTGTGTGAATTGGATCTGTTCCAAAAGCTCTAAATCAGATTGAAGTTTGACATACAATCTACATTTGGGATAGACTGAAGCTAAATTTAACTGAATCTGAAATGTTCAAATGCTATTAAACCGCTCAAGAGCAATAAATTATGCATCAAGTTTAGCATCAGTGAATTACTGCATATCTGTTCTTCAAATCTCTTGCTAGCAGATATTTCAGTAAATGCACTTGGCACTGTAAGGACATATTATATATTATATTTGGACAAAGTGCACAATATCACTGTAAACTTGTGTGTCCCCTACAAGCTGTGTAACGTTCATGTGGTCTTATCAGTAAGACCATACAACTGCTATCTGGTCATCAACACACACCACTTACATTTACATTGTTGCATCACTAGACCTTCCTCAAAGCAATTTACAACTTGCTATTCTATAATATGCTAATCTAAGATCTTTAGTATTGTTTCAAAATGTATTTTAAAAAAAAGCTGCCATTTCAAGCCTGGGAACATTTAAAAAGAATGAGCTGTGTGGTAACAGAAAGGGTGTAGAGAAAGATCAATATACAGTACATACCATATATGTACAGCTTAGTGAGCCCCACCCTGTAGCTGCTTATGGCTCTCTCTTCCCCTTATTCTTTTCAGTTACCATCCCCCTCGCTCTTCTCAAGCTATATGAAGGCAGTGAGGGGCCCCTGGACTGAGTTTTGCCTGAAGAGGCTGATCCTTGCCAGGTGGCTTAAACTTGGCTAAAGAAACATATTTGTGGGGTATAACACAACTACATAAGAAGAGGTCTAGGCAACATAACAAATATTCACTATTTAGTCATAATTACATTAACATACTT
>JAZGTJ010019985.1:0-10623 GCA_036877575.1 Botia almorhae | reverse complement strand
ACAGACTTTCTCTTTGTCGTGGCAGCCCCACCCGCTCTCTCTCGGCTCGCACGCGCCCCCTCCCGAACTCAGCGGCTGCTCTTTTTTGCCGGCCCACCGCCTCGCTTGCTGGTGGGCTCCGCCAAAGCTAGCTGACTATTGGCTGGCCGTTGTCACTGCGCTGCAGACATATTGTCAGAATATTGTTTCTGTTTGAAATAAACACTGAACTTTTCACCCGCAGTTGGGTCTTTGTCTCGTTCCAGACACAAACAATATAACAGCGAACTAAAAGGTCAACATGTTGGTCCAAGAAAAAGTGTCTAAATCATTTTCTTATATTTGATTAGGCATTGTGTATTGTAAATACTTAGACATATGTACCGTCAAAAAGACTAATTTATTAAATTTAAATCATGGATTTCTGTTTACCACAGTTATTTAGTAACTAAATGGAATTGTCCAAAATGTCTTTATATTAAGTGCATCAGAGCAGTATTTCTCCATGTCTTTCATTAAAGATTGAAGTGGGTTTTTGATGTCTCTGTTGTAAATGTGTTCTCATAAGAACTTTAGAAATCAGTCAACATAAGGTTTCCTCACTCTCTCTGATCTTTTAGTAGTTTCATTTCAAAGGTTTCATCATATCAAGCGTTCCAGTTTGATGGATTTCAAAAGGGAAAATGTTTTTATGTTGTATAAAAGCAGAGAACAACAGAAACGGTAGTGAGTGATGTTAAAATTGCACTCTGCATCACTATGAAGCTGTCATCATTATGAAGCTGTCAGTTATATGGAATATGTTATTGATCTGCAGCAGCTGAAGCTAATATGGATCAAAAAATAATCACTGCAAATTCTTTGCAATTACATGTGACCAGGAAAACATGTGGCACAAAACTGTAATAATAGCATGTGAGAATGCCAAGATGATCTCAGATGATTACTGGCTATGAATAAACAAACATTCATGTCCAGGTCAAATTTTACTCCAAATTAATAATAATAATATTAAAATATTTGTAGATTATTTTTTGGCTGCTTGCTAATAAAATTATATATTTTATTACTATATTTTTAGATTTTTTAAATGTATAATTGTTTTATTATTTTGTTATTACTATGACATTATGTTATATACATGACAATTAAGCACGTTCATCACCCAAATTCACTTTACTATAATGCAAAATACCATAACTTGCATTACATACCATCAACTTGCATTACATACCATCAAATATTTGCATAAAATAAAGTGGAATAAAATTTGAAATCCAAAATGCAAACAGACTTCTACTTCATGAAATACAGTATTAACTTTATGATTGTCACAAATAGATCCAAACTTCATTTGACTTGACATGGCATTACACCATGAACTCACCAACAACAGGACAATGTAACAGTCCAACATAACAGTGCAATAAGAACTGTGCAAACTCGATTATTTAGATATGGGAAGAACAGAATATGCACATTCATGTCCTTATGACACATAAAACACCTATCAGACAAATAGGTAGGAAAGTATGCAATGGGTAAATCTAAATTGAGGGAATTGCCATTTCCCAGTATCAATGTTAAGCTCTTCTTTGTACCACCTTGATTAATCACAGTTTATAGGTGGATTTGAACCACCAACTACCTTAATGAACACCAGAGCTCACCATCACCCAAATCCTAGACTACATTACCCATAATCCAACATACCCGGCTGATTGCTTACACACCTGTTCCTTGTTATCACTCATTATCTGACTATTTAAACCTTACGTATGCCCTGCTTCAATGTAAAGTCTTGTTTTGCCCTGTTAAACAGTTCTGAGCGGTTGTCAACCCTGCTTTGGATTTACTGTTGATACTTGCTACCTGCCTTAATTACTGCCTGTTTGGATTACTGTTTTTGTATTACGATTTCTGCCTTGCCCTTGCTATTCTTGTCTGCCAACCATTGCCTGTTTGTAATAAGTTGTCATTTATTAATAAACCGCACATGGATCCTCATTTTCTGCCTCCTGTCCTTGTTACACAATCATGAGAGAGGTCAATAACATACACAAATCTTAATGGTACAGTATGAAAAACAGGATCTTTTGGGTTAAAAAGAGGGTGGAAAATGGGTATGTAAATGGGTATGACATGATAAACTTACAGAAACCTTACAAATAACTGTACTATCCTAAATGTTAAAATTTTTGTCAATATAATTTGCTATATGTTAGAGCAATACATACAATGTTCTGAAGGCAGGAGGATTGCCAATGGAGTCTTCATCATTATTAGGAACCAGTTTCTTAGAATCTGCTGCAGAAATTGCCCAAGCCACTTTTTTGCTGATAGAATTCTGTTGAACCGAGGTCTTAAGATCACAGTTTTGTGTCGCAATTCAATTCCCATACATGTACGTCTCTGTTTAAAATTGCTCCTTTTTTCTTATTCCTTTTTAACCTCTCTTTTAATCTTTGAAACATCAAAACTCTGGTTTACTCTCTTTTCTTTTTGCTCTTTTATTCTTGTGGTCTTTGTGTGATTCTCCATTGTTCTCTGAGTCTGCACACAGACAGGACTCTTACTTGAGTGAGATACAAAAGATTTTCTTTTGCAGACAGAGGAAAAACCCTCTTGAGAACCCCAGACGGTGGCTACAGCTGTACAGGGACCATGTAGAGTTGTGCTACTGTGATAGCAGTAAAAAGGTTTTGTGTCTGTGCTTCTGTATTACATCCACCAAATGTTATTTGTCACAGTGTATCATTCCATTGCAGTCAGTCAATGTTCTGGGGTTTCAAAGGTCAGCTGCACCTGAATCTGGATTTGATCCACAATCTCTTTTTAAAAATGCTTTGTTTGTTTGCAGCCTGTAAAAGAAACATTTCAAATACAGAAATGCATACAAACATTCTCAAGATTCTCATCGTTGAGATCAAAGTACCACCTTTGCCATTATTGTCCAACATACGAAATCTCTCTCAAAAAACTGGCATGGATTTAAAATTCAGTTTAAAGAAAGCTTTGCTATCAGCGGTGGGTCTTGACCAAAGAGAAACTCTCGACTCCACACTACACACACCTTGTGCTCTGTTTAAATCTGAAAATGTGAATGTTAATTGCTCCTAGGTGATAACAAGAAGAGGGAGAAATAAGGGAAAACAATTTGAGGTATGAAAATCAAGAGAGGTTAATAAATTTGATCAACTATATTTGCACAGCTGTTTCCGTGCCAATAGTTGGTGGAACTGAGCCTGAAATTATGGCTGTGGAACAAGTAGCTTTGTATCCAGTCATATAAGTAAAAAATAATATAGTTTAACTAGTTGCCCTGTCTGGGCACACAGTATCTGCTTTACAGTTTACGTAAGGACCCAAAAGGGGTGGCAGGTCTGTTTTCATATAGGATGAGAGACAACAGGGGAAAAACAATGCTTAATGCAGATATTACAACACAACTAGTCGTGTGAAGTCAGTATAAACAAGGCCTGAAGGCGGGAAAAATGTGTCTCATATCTACAGGTAAATTTTTTTATGTTAAATTACAATTTTTTTATCTTTCAAATGTATTATATGCTTAGTATTCATCCTATGTCTTGTTTAATCATGCTGCACATTGATGGGTCATACAGTTAAGGTAATATTAATACATTTCCAAGTTTGATTTTAACAGACATTTTGTTTCTATAAAATAGTTTTTGTAAAATAATTCTGTTACTGTGTTAGGTGGTCACCACTTGTTACATTTGGGTCCTGAAACAAAACTCTTATGTTAATCTTATCACATTGTACCACTTGGCAGTCATATCTTTAATCATTTTGTGCTGCAGAAAGACTATTTAATCCTGACAATCTGAATCATCCTCATGATCAACGGCTGCACTTGCTGTTAATGTGCACTACAGGGGGCCAAGGTCACAGATCATTTAATTTACATACACATATATCAACATGATTCCTGCATACATCCTCGCCCTTGTCGTGCATTATGAGTAGATGTGTAGAAAGCATGCTACTTAATGCACTGATGTGAGAGTAGGGACGCTGATGTTGGGGATGAATAATTGAGACATGGGGGGATAGGACGGAGGAGCAGTGGGGGAATCTGTTAAAACTGACCTAAAATCACTTGCCATACTACTAATATGGCTAATAATGCTAGCATGACTTAGCATGATGCTAACGTGACTTAGCATGATGCTAGTATGATTTAGTATGATGATAGCATGTTTTGGCATGATTTAGCATGATGATAGCATGTTTTAGCATGATAAATATATTGAAATATTGCTCATTTATGTTATGCAGTTGCTAGGGTGTGGCTAGGAAGTTGCCATAGCAATACCTAAGCCCATTGACAGACATACACAATATAACAGCTATAACTGAATGTACGATCAGAATGCTGTGTTTGGTTTTTAACGCTGAATGTTGTAGGTTTTTATTAGTGGTTAAATGCTGAAAGAAAATGTTTGTCCCATTCACACACCCTTAGACCAGTGTGTATTGTTCAAAGCCATCAATTTATTGTTTTACCTTTGTTTATATGTTAGCAGGCTGTTTTAAAAAGTTGTCTAATTTTTTGTGTTCTGCATAAATGTGTCATAAAATCACAAGTAAGATCACAAGTATAGGTTCCAGGTCATAAGTATTGACTTTGTAAGTGACTACTTTGTTGTTGTTACCTGGATGATCCATAACTGTTATAGTTTTGTGATAGATGAATCCTTATGTGTCCTGGGCAGTTAAACTGCCCAGTATTTTTCAGAAAAATCCTTAAGGTTCTGCATATTTTTGTATTTCTGCATTTTGCCAGAGGAGAACTGGCCCTCCTGGTCGAGCCTGGCTTTTCCCAAGGTTTTTGTGCCCCATCTATACAGCAATGGAGTTTTGGTTCCTTGCCACTGTCGCCATGTTGGCTTGCTTGCTGGGAGACTGCTGACGTCTAACTTAGCCTAGGGCTTTGTAAATTGTAAACGTCTAATATTTTATTGTATATATTTTATGTATGCATGTATGTATGCTACTTTTGCATGTTATGTAGTTCATGGTACTATTGCAAATCCCTTGTACCCCTGTCCCATAAGATGTTGTCTATTATATGCCATCCCTATGTAAGCTGGAACGCATATCTTGCTCAACAATTTTGGTTTTATCGGTTCAGTCAACCCTTTATTCGTAAACATATTATAAACCTAGTATACCTAATTAGTCTTTTACATCCCACATATATTATTTGCAATAATACTATTAACATGTCAAACATTTGTTCAGTGTTTTTATTATTATTCTTTGTTTCTCTATGTAAAGCTGATTTGAAGCAATGTAACAAGCGCTGTAATAAATATATTTTATAATATATAAAATTGAATTAAAATTGATTTGAATTTCCAGCATCTTCATTTTTGAATGTTTAATGAAATGTGTTTAATAAAGATTATAAAAAATTATAATTGTGTGTTGTAATCTTAGGCATATTGTGTTATTATATTATTACATATATAGACAGTATTACATATATTATTATATATATAGCGAGAGTATTATATTATTAGTAATTCTATCCTTTTGTTACATTTAGCCTATTCCTCTTATATCTATGTCAACTTTACTGTTGTCCTGTCAGTTTGGAATGGGGAGCAACACTGATCCTACATACCCCTCGGTAAATGTGCAGTTTATTAGAAAGTTTTCATCGGGCTATTATGTTTGGTATTAACATCACTGCCTTTGACCTCTTGCACAAGGGCTGCTCTTCTCACGACTCTGTCACTATGAGTAAACGTTACTTACAGCAGTTTTCCTCGTCGCTGTTGTCAGAACAATCATCGTCATCATCACATCTCCATATGGTGGGAATACATCTCTTATTGTTGCATTGAAACTGTCCATCCTTGCACTCCGTGTCAGTACTAGTTTCACTACCTGAGTACGACAGTGAAGTAAATTACAGCCATACATTTTGCAATCCGCCACTCAGTCAACTGCAGACAAGCAATCATCATATCAAAGGAGCGCAGTACATTTCTCTTCTGCATAATAACAACTAATTGAACCTAAAGCGGTTTTTGCTGTTGAGCAGCAAATTTATGGGAAATGACACGACCAAGCAATTAGCAAATAAATACAATATTTGCATCTCTTTACGGCAAATGTAAGCGATGTCAGTGTTCACGAAACAATAACTGTAAGCTTCTGATTATGTTGCCAAATCGTCATTTAACGTCTTTGTGTTACTGCAGACTAACCCTATTTTAAGTGTGCTTTTTTATAGACGGAAATGCGAAAACACTGGAGTGTAGTAAGCCCGCAGGATCAGGAGTGTTATAGTCTACAAACATGCAACCCCGACAAACCAACAGTAATTTTAAAAAAGAACATAACAAACCTTTTGCTGAGTATAATTCCGACGCTAAAAAACAAAACAATAACATTTTCCCAATTTCGGTCCACATTTCTGAAACGGTTTGGAGTGTTCATCCACAAACAAAAGCGTGTCCGGATGGCGTCGGCTCTCCTTCACTGAATATATCCAATAGATTCACTGGCAGTTTGAATCAATGACGACATCAAAGGTAAGCAGAGTATTGCTAGTATGAATATGACTGAGTTAAGACAATACACTGACAAAACTGCATTATTAGAAGTATTATATTTTATAATTCCTTTACAAGCATCCACCCAATTTTAATATAGAACCACTATGTGTAATAATTTAGAGTATGTGAGTTTTTGTTTTTATTAATTTGTTAATACAATATTTTTGTTTATTTGACAAGCACAATATTAATTAAATAAGGTCAGGACCAGGTTAAGCTTGCATTAGTCTAGACTTATGCCTAGATTTCTCATTTATTACTTAATTTATTTATTATCCAAAGAGACTTACAGTGAATTCAATGTATACATTTCATTAGCATAAACATTACCTTATATTAAAAAATATCTAAAACAGACATTTGGTGTACTGATGAACTCATGAAACTCAATAAAACTGCTCATGTGTGTATTCTTAAAATTTACTCACCCCAAAGCGATCTGGAGAAAGGAAGATATGCAGAAAAAGAAAATGATCAATTGTTTAACTTTAAAATTAATGGGGTTAAATGACCTTGATAAAGACTTAGTAATATGCACTGCATCTGTGGCACAGTGCCAACATGAACAATTCTGTCAATCAAATCTAGGCCAAACTATCCTGACAGGATAATCAGTCATCTTAATAGTAGTAGGCTGGGGGCAGAACCTCCCTCTCCTAGCCACTTCAGCAAAGAGAAAAATTGACAGGGCCAGACACCCTATTGTCATTATTTTGGCATATGCCCAGATAACAAACTGGCAGCAGGTGGCTCCCAATCCACATTTAGCAATTCACAAAATTACTTCTGAGGGAGAACTGTAGTTTAATAACAGTTTAAAAATTTTACAATATGTTTGTTCAAAAAACAAAATAATTTAGCATTTTTAAAACAATTAAGTGGACAAAGATGCAGGTTTCAGAAGAAACTATATTAATTACATGGTATGTTCAATTGCCCAAAGGCTTACAGCAGCAGTTCCCACTAAATGTACATCAAAGGCGTCTCAGTAGTCAAATTCTCTACAGGGACAGAAAATGTGATTTAGGTTATAATAAATCAAATTCATGTGGACAACCAGCTACAGCTACGTAAATGGTTGTAAATAACTGATTCTGTTATCTTCCAAAGCTCAGTGACAAAGGACTTTTTAGAGCCAATACAAGATAAAAACATTAGTGCAGGTCTGTCTTTACAAAACACATTTACATTCATCAAACTAATTATGAAACCTTACCTAAAAATGTATAATAACATTAAAAACATTCCTTGTTTGACTGTTTTCGAAATAGTACACATTGAAATATTTCTTTGGCCCCATTAGACAGACAGCAAATCTTTGGTAAGCTTAGCAAGTGTTCTTATGATTGGCTCAATTAATTTTAATCAGACAGTGATGATGTTCGTATCAGTGAGTGATTAATTCACTAATCAGTTCAGGTATAGATATACTGCTTGACTGTCAGTGCTGAGAGAGCAGTGACGTTGCCCAGCCATAGTTATGTTTTTATTTAACCTAATGCTCAGTTACTATTGTTTATTAATATTTTTTAATGAACAAGTGAAAAGTTCATCTTTTAATCTGGCATGTAAAATCAATATTATTTCCATGAGCAGAGATCATTTTCTATAAACAAAGAAAAAGAAAAGCTGTGATTTGTGAATGTTAAAAGGACATAAAATAGTTATTTATTAATCATTTTGCAGATGCATTCAAGAATTTACAGAACACTTACTATCATGATCTCTTTTCAGCAACCACAGGTTAAGTGCTGTAAGCTATTCAATATGTACAATGTTGTAAGCCAAAATAATTAACCACGAATCTATCACAATACTCAGCCTCTGCCAATGGTTGGTCAACAATGGTTGGTCAAGTTAACTTATTAAAACTTAAGTTGGTAATGTTTCAACAAAATCAATCTCAGATTATTATAGCAGTGTTATAATCTAATTTAGGTGCTCTATAGCAATATCATGTTTTTTAGTAAAAATTACACATCTGATTAAAACAGTTTTTATTACATTTTAGCCTCTTCATTTAAAACAAGATTTTTTAAACCTTTTTTGGTCGAATATTTTTAATTGTTAGATACAGATCAATTTCTTATACCCAACATTTACATTAGGTTGTCATAAAAATATTAAGTAATACTGTGTTTAAAATTCTGATGCTTTGTCAAAAGTGTTTGTTGTAATTGTAGTTAAAAACTGCACATTTCCCCCAAGAGACATTTGGGGAAATTCCCTTGTGTCTGGGATTTACAAACACATGCACAAAAACCGTGAGAAAGTCTGTCACCCTATTCGACACCACGTGAACCTTTTCCATAGAGATATATTTGCAATTTCACGAAGATCGCGGACAGTCCACTTAACTATTTACTGTTACATGGTTTTCGCGAAACTGTTCAAATTTAACATTTATCTAAATTTTACAAATCTGAAATCTCTAAAAAAAAAGATTTTTCGTTTTTGATCATGGCGAATATTCCACCAAACCATCCTATAACCGCAGAAAAAGCCGCGCGTAGTCCGAAGTGTGCCAGATGTCGGAATCATGGCTTCGTGGTCCCATTAAAGGGCCATTTGGGAAAATGTCAGTTCAGGTCGTGCATATGTTGGAAATGCTCTCTCGTCGCCGAGCGGACGAAAATCCTAGCGGCTCAAAGGCGGATCAAAACCGTTAATGGAAACGAATCACCGAGCGCCTGTCGCCCAGGTCATTCCACTGAATCTGGCGGAAAAACGATCTTTGCGGCTACTAATATTAATGGGGTGACCAGTGAACCCGATACCAGCGCAGTACAGGAGGGTTCCAAAGCACTTGGTGGTACAACTGACGCTGACGGTAAAACTTACATTGAACTCCACGTGCCTGTAACAGGCCCGGTAAGCACTGCAAGCACGACCGCGGATGGTTGTGAACTGAAGACACCGACTGAACCTAGCGCTTCAGACTGCGCTCCCGGAGGTTTGTAAAGTTTGTTGATAGTAAATACTTTAATATACAAATATATACAAACATATACATATACAAATATTTATAGATTAAAATGTAATGACATCGGTTTATTGCAATGCACTAAATGTTATGGTATTAGTGCTTAAATAACAGTTATCATTAAAGCGCTATAAAATGTAAAATATTTGTTAATGCTAATAATTAAAGTTTAGGAAGTGTTACAGAATACAATGTTATGTAATATAGTGTACAAATTACAAATACTTTTTTAGATCCACCACCTTTTCCCGGAGAGCGTGTAATTACAGAGGCAATACCAAGGCACATTTTTCCTGGAGAGATGTTTGCAATGCCTCTTCCCTTGTACCTGCATCACCCAGACAGGTATATGTACCCAGCAGTGCTGGTGTCTCTGAGACCACCTGCACCAGCACCCTTTAGAGAACCCACTGGGTTTCTTTCCCCACCACCAGTTGCCCAGTCTCAACCATTGGAGACTTATGAATCCCAGGTAAGATTCAGACATGACTATTCAGCATTGGCACCCACATAATTAGCTAGAACTGTTATGTTGTTATTGGGACAAAGGCAACATTTTAAGTCCGACATCGCCCCTGAAAGTCAACCTGTTGTATATAATTATCTTATTTTTAGACGTCTCATATTCCCTTTAAACTTTATACTGGCTTTGTAGAATCATGCTGTCATATTTTAATCTTGTGTTAATTTAGATTTTCTTTTCCCATCTGTACATATCTGTACTTTATAAATGCCTTTAATGTCTTGATGTAAAATTAATGCAACATAAGAGCTACCTTGATATGTTGTAAATTATTTTTTGGTTCTCACTGCAAAACTTTCCAAATAACTTTATAATCACTTGACTTTAAAGTTTTGATCTAAGATGTTTAAAATTGAACAGAATGATATCTTGGGCTGGTCTGTTTTAAATGAAAGAAATTCTTTTACCACAAACTTTACTTTCATGCACAGCTTTTTCCCAAAAAAAAAGTTTGGGAAAGAGTGTAAATCAACAGGAAGACCATGTTTATAAATATTCCCTGCGTCCCAATTCGCATACTATCCATCCTAAATACTATTTGAAAATTA
>JAZGTJ010019984.1:0-10623 GCA_036877575.1 Botia almorhae | reverse complement strand
TGAGCCCTGTGTATAGCACTTATTCACTGTTGTCGCTTATTGTAATCGAAGTTGCTTCCTGTCCTCATTTGTAAGTCGCTTTGGATAAAAGCGTCAGCTAAATTACTAAATGTAAATGTAAGTATTTTTTATAACCCCAGTCGTGATATTTCACAACTGGCTACACTGTTGATAGATATTTTCCTTCAGAATGGTGGTCTGGGAGAGTTAGTTTGCTAACCTGAATTTGGGAAGCCAGGTTTGGTGGACACACCCTCTATTGTTGCCTGATGGGAAATAAAAGAAGATTTGTTATTTTAACAGCGTGTGGGAAATGAGGAACAGATACAACTCTAATTGCTAGTTTGCATCTCTTTATCAATGATATGCAGTCAGGTAAAAACCACATGCCCAACCGGCCCTCCACAATCAGCTCACCTATCCACACAACAAACAGACAGTTTTTTAGATTGGCATGGGATATGTGTGTAAAGTTGTATACAGTGTTTAAATCAGTATTTAGACATGATGCAGATGCTGTGTGCGTCTAAAGCCCACAGTAATAAAACTACATCAGAAAAACTTTAAAAGAATAGTTGTAAAAACAGCATATATGACGTGCCACATTCCTAGTCCTCTGAGGTCATAGGACTAGGTACCTCCCCTCTGAGGTCATAGGACTAGGTACCTCCCCTGCGGGGATCGTATGAGGTGCTACACAAGTGCAGGTAAGAGGCAGTTAGAAGTGAGAGCGGCAGACCTCAGGGGGAGTGAGACTGAGGACAGACCGAGGCTTCGCATCAGAGAGCTCAGACAGTCTCTCCTCATCTTCTTCCTCCTCTATGGGGGATGACGGGGAACATGCAGACCTAAAAAACACCACACACACATCATTAAAACACCTCCCAGCAGTACTCAGTGTTGTCTGAAGGACAGTTTATTTTATACAAATTAAATTTTTTCCTTCAACAACATAAAAAACTGATGAATTAGACCAGATAGTGAAAAGTTTTCAGGATGCATGACAACTCAATAGTGACTCAATAGACAACTAGTGTTTTAACAGGTGGATGCCAGAAGACTTTTCACTGTCTAATCAGACAGAGAACAAATCGTTGTAATTGTGAGAACTTTGTAATTAAAGCATTTCTCATGTTATTGCCTCCATATAAAGAATCGCTTTATCGTTGTCCTCACCTCGTAAGTCACGGTGGATAAAAGCGTCTGTTAAATGTCTAAATGTAAATGTTATTATCGTCTACACTGTTGCGAGTTTTATTGTGAGTACTGAACTCACCCATCTGGTGACTCGTTGCCTTTGCCCTCTGAGGCGGAGTCTGTGCTGTGCTGGCGCCGGGTCAGGTTAAGGGGATCTCCCATCTCCCCAGAAAACTGGATCTCCTCATACAGAGGTGCTGATGGGACTGAAGGGGACACGGGCTGAACCCCGTTCAGAGCCTCCAGGAGGGAGATGGGCTCATAGCCGGGAGGAATACTGTCAGCATTCTGTGATTCAAAACAAACAAAGATTCAGACTTCCTGCCACAGGAAACCTGACAATCTCACTGTCAAAATATGGACGGTCGAAAAACAGAATTGTCAAAATATAGTGTTGGCACTAAAACAGCTTGACATCTATAGTTACGGTTTGATCATGACAGAAATGTAGAGTGACATTAATATACAGTGACCCCACAAAATATGTCAACACTTGGACACTCAAAACATATGAATTTCATTTCATTAAATAGCAAAAAATATTACCAAGTGGCACACAAATGATGCTAGTGTTAGAACTTCACTTTTCTAACCCCAAATTTATTTTACCAGTTTTTAATCTACTGGTCCCGAGGTCATTTTTAGTGGATGTATGAGGTCAGTTCCCCTCATGTTCACACAGGTCCTAGCAAAATAACCACAGGTATATTAGACAACCAAAAAGTGTCCCGTCACATTTAATTTATGCAAAACACTAACAGCTGTACAGTGTGTGTATACTGAATTTATACAAAGAGTTTATACAATCATGACCTCACAGAAACGTCAGCAACCCAGTAGAAAAGGGGCAGTTAGGGATCGTTGATAAAGTGTGTGACTTTTACCGAATGCTCAGTGTGATCAGAGCTCTGGGACAGCACCGGGCTGAAGGAGACCGGAGAGAGAGTGGCTGCAGTTTTCTTCCTCACCGCTCGGATCTGGAGCAGAGCCCTGAACGCTGTGCAGCGAGAGGAGAAAAGCTTAAATATTCCCAGATTCACTCTCGCAACAAAAAACAGGATAAATATTTGCATGGCTCTTAGTGCTGCAGCAAATCAGCGCACGCTCTCACAATTAAGTTCTGTAGTTGAAGTGCTAATAAAATGTATTCTTTTAATTGCTTCTTAATAGTATTCTTTTAATTTTACTGCAGCTCCAGAGTAATCTGTCATTTGTGTCTCCGGAACTGAGATGACTGGAATTCTGACTCAACGCTCGTCTGAGAGCGACGTTATTACAACACATCTCCAGCAGGTGGCACTGTCCATTGATAGTTACATGACACGCGGTGCGTTTAAATAATTATTTAATCACTAAAACAAGAGGAATGAACGGCCTAAAACAAGAGGAATCAGCACACTGATAAATGAACCCACATCAAATAAAAAAATGAATCACTGCTCAGTCTTTTATCTTTACAGCCTCATTGAAGCGTTTTAATCTAAATAATAATGGAAACACAGCCTCAGGCACTGATAAATGAGCACTTACGGAGTCTGCAGATAGGGCAGTTGTTGGCCTGGTAACGCAGCGTGTCTGCGCAGCCGTTGCACAGACACAGGTGTCTGCAGGGCAAAATAATTGTGTCACGCAGGTCAGATAAACAAACCACACACTCGCTGCTGTTGTCACTGTTCTCATCCTCTGTGGACTGGAATTGTTATGAGAAATCAGAAAAGGAAATAAAGGGGCAGATATTATTACCAGGACTGACTGAACATCACATAAATCCGATCACTTATAAGGACACACATTACCTTTGTCTCCTGGCTGTTCCTGTTTTCAATACCGTAAATCTCCTGTAGCAGATAACTTACACGATCCACCTACAGATTGAACACGATGCAGAAAGGAAGGGCAGAACACATAAAGAACACAGCTGATTTATCTGGAAGCTTGTATGGATTCTACCTTTGTCTGTTTAATGAGGCGTTTAATTATTTCAGTCACAGTCTTTGATTTATTATGAAGCCAGACACAAAATCACAGCCTTGCATTCAGTAATGAGTAAGAGGACCCAAACAACACTTACTATTTGCTTCTGTTTCAAAGGTTTCACTGAGAAACTGCCGTCGACGTGCTGTTAATGAGGGATACACGTTTATATAAGTTTACAGTATTATATAAATAATACAGAACAACAGACAGTCTTTGAAAAATACTCTCCAACTGACATCACAACTGTGTCAGAAAATTAATTTGAACTGTGTTTTATAAGGAAGATGATGTGCAGAATTCTTCAGTCCAACCATTTGAGAGAGCCGTTTACAAGAGTTCAAAAACTTCATGTTTTCTGTAGGCACCCCCACACACACTAAATCCTAAAGTCATTTCCTACACGGGCAACAAAACAATCTCACACCATCTGATTCTATAAAATCCTGGTTAATAACTGACTTATTGCACAGAATGATTTAACACAGAACTGCATATCTTACATTCCTCATGTCTATTTCTACTAAAATAACAAACATGTTAAGTTATAGACGTGTTCATGACATTAAGTTAAAGTGGCGCGTTTGCTTGACGGTTTATGTATCAAGTCACTTTGACGGTTGTTTACAAATATATATTTAAATATAATTTCAATAACACTTTAAAACATTTGACCTCATGCTCCTTAGCTTCATCACCTGACATTCTTGAGTGATAATGCTAAAGTAAAAAAAAGACTTAAAATATAAAATACAAATGTCAAAACATTACACACCCTTTCAAAAGCTGCCAGGAGAACATGTGCATGACCCATGACATCTGTAACAGAAAACAGAATGTTTTGTCAACAGTGTGTGATTACAGTGTGTGATTACAGTGTGTGATCATGTTTTATGATTGTAATAATTTTATACCAACCATCTCCATCATCCACTATTGCCTGAACCACCAAAGGGAAAACGCCTCCGTCCAGATCAAAATTTAGCTACAGAAATAAATGAACTTTAAATGAACATATTTACTTTAATACATCAAATATTGCTAAAAAGTCAAAAAGTTTTAAAATCATCACCGAAAACCTTTGATGAGATGGAACAGATGCAAATGAGTGTCGCTCAGACTGTCTACAGTAATAAAATTTGAAATATACAAGATTAAATCACCTCCTCTGGCTTCCATTTGGTGAAATCAATCTTGAAGGACGGCAGAGAAAACTGCTGATTTATGCCTCTCTTATATTGGACCGTTTCAGACACCATTGAGGGGCTCTTGGGACTGTAGCTTAAAGAACAACATTCCATGATTACCACCAACAGATCTGAGTGAACGTTCAGCTGCTAGTAATGTACAGATCAACACAACGAGCACAAAAACTCTTCTCACAAACACTAACAAGGTTTTTAAACTTAAATTCAACCGTAATAAACATGATGGTCATAGCAGAAGGTGCTCAGTCTTTTGTGCCAACAAACATCAAATGCTAATCTGATTCCAAGGAATTCCGTAAGAAAAGTTTCTACAGTACGTATCTTCTAATCTTTTCACTTTAATCAATAAGAAATTCACTCGTTTTCAAGGTGAACTCAACAAACACTGGTAAGAACATACTGGTTTAGCGACATGTTCAACTACGGAATCTTTATCCTATGGATTATTTGGGAAAACTAACCTGGCCATTCCATTGGAAAACTCCTCGAAGGCCTGACAGTACAGTGTAATGGCCACTCTAGCATCCGTGTCAAAGCAGAACTCAACACTGTAAAGGATTCGGGGATCTGCCGTGTCCTCTGGTGAGGCGTCAGAATCATCCTTATACCTGCACGAAATCTCACATTTCAGCATATCATTACGCCGCTATGAGAAGACCTTCTATACTGTAAATACAGTTCGGAACAATACAACTCCACCAGCCATGATAATAGTTACACTAAAGCCTCAAGCAGCCGACAGCTTTTGTATCTAATGTGTTTGCATCAGTATCGCTGGAACACCATATTGACCAATCAGCATTAGACTTTTAGACTTCACATTTTTTAATCTTTTATAATCTCTTTAAAGGGTTACCCAAAAGCTTGTTAAAATATTCTAACGTGCTTTGTGGAAAACTTTAGTCGATTGCTTTTCAAAACACCGTCAAGATTACCTGACAAGTCGTAAAGAATCCTTCCTAATGTTCACCAAACTTCTCAATGTCTTTACCGGCTCGTGTGGTCCAGGGGTCACGTAGGGGAACTAGTGAAAACAAAGAAAGCTTCATTTATCCTTTCTGTCAGGGTGATGTGAGGTAATAAAGGTTTCAAGGTTGTTGCAGTCTGGTCACCTGCACTGGTCTGTTGCCTAGAAAATTTAAATCCATATTTTCCCCAAAGAGGTATCCCTCTGGATGAGGGGTGTCAAACTTCTCTCCTCCCATGAAAAAGTGACTGGTGAAATAATTTCCTGCAATTAAAAAATCAAAGGATGAATGTGGTCCTCAGACAGCGTTGGCACAGGAACACGCAATTCCAATGCATCTCAGATTATTAGATGTTCTGTACACATTTAGTCAAGCACTGCTTTTCAAAAGCAAGACGAAACAGAAATAAAACTGCTTGGACAGGACAAACTGTAACAAACACCAAGAATGGGTAGCAGTTCAAGTGTATAAGCGACTGGACGTCGAACTACATCAGAAATGATGTAACGAAGCCAAAATTTGTCAACACTTGTGTAAGTCACGTTACCTGATTTTGGAGGATATCTGTACGCAGAATTAGCTTGTATATCGATGTCTTCGACTCCTGCAATTCTCCGGCTAAGTATTGAACCCATGTTTAGATGTAAATGGCTGATATATGCAGAGAAAACAAGGTTTGTTTGGGAACTGTCACAGGTAGCTGGATAACGTTTGTTTCCTCCGCTATGAACACAATCCCATCTCTGACGATAACCAAAACTAATGCGATTATAAAAATCTATTTCTGGATCGATGTTTGAGCTCTCAGAAAAGAATGGTGTTAACTTACGAGTCAGATAAATGACGTACAATTCGCAAAAAAATCAAAACATAAGACTTATAAAAGGCAACCTACTGAGTAACACATGTTCTCGCGAGATTTGAGTTCCAAGGCGCAAGGGATAATGGGATTTGTTGTTCCTGTCTACCGTTCATCGTGGTTCAAGCTGTCACGTACAGACTTCATAAATGTTATAAATAATAGAAGCTTTAAGATACGATATGAGTGCTATAAAAATAACGATATCCTAAACGAATATCGCTCAGTGTGTCTTAGATGGGTACATTCGAGCAATATGAGATATTTACGTATTTCTATACTTTATTTATGTTTCGCTGTGAAAGCACATTATATTGACAAGCCCAGCAAGGCACTGTTATGCAATGAAAAGTAAAACATACGTCATCAGAAGTTGTCGTCATGAGGCTTGATATTAATACTGCAAATGAGATGCAACGGGACTGCGCTAAACTACCCCAGGGGCTCTTGTATTAAAATCCCAGTGATTTAATTGGTCTTGCAAGATTTGTTTACCATATTTGGGAAGGTAGTGGCATAGCTCGAATGGGAATTGGACGGGAGAGGTCGTCATTCATAAAATTCAGCCTTCTAGAATTTAACAAACAAAGCGTGGCATGATGGGACGTGTAGTTTCAGTATTTAAAAAAACACTTTGACGCGCGTGAATCTTTAGGTCGCGTGTTTTATATATGTTTCTTTCCAGCTGGAGAACGGATCATTTCGCACCGTATAAGCAAAGTCGTCAAAATCCGCAATGACAACATCGACACATGCGTAAATATGAAGCAGAGTCTTACGAAACACAACGAACGTGGACTGCAGCAGCATACAATTCCCAACGACCCCTGCGCCGCTCTCATTGGCTGCGCCGTGCTGTCAATCATCCGGCGCTCTGTACAGCGCTCCTACAGTAAATATTTGTGTTTGCTCAACCGGCTGTAATGGTGGACGACTGACAGAGAACAGCAGAGAGACTCTATCTCAGAAATCCGACACCGGGTGAAACGCTTTGATTCGTGGCTCGGAAACGAACACCGGCGAACATGGATGAACTCAAACATCAAGTTATGATCAACCAGTTCGTCCTGACAGCTGGATGTGCCGCAGACCAGGCGAAACAGCTTCTGCAAGCGGCGCATTGGCAGTTTGAGGTAAGCGCAGCGAATGAATTGTTCATATTGGTGCAAGACAAACTGTTTAGCGTGTGTCTGGATATTGCAAATGCTTATGATGACCAACGTCAAAGATCTACACGTTATGCATCTTCTTCCTTGAAAATATAAACGCCTTGCTATATTGAATATATTGACGCCTTCACGTGTTATATATTCAGCGGTTATATTCATGTGTTGAGAGGAGCATCTAACATAAGCTGCTGTCCCGTGAGAGTGTATTCCCCGTTAAATACGACAATCCGTCCCCGTGACACACCGTACTCGCTTCCCGTGCTGTTACGCAACGATGATGACAGATAACAGTGTGGAAATGTCAGCTCGCGTGCGCTCTGTCACAACATTCACAAACGACTTCAGTCCTTCCGTAAAATGTACTGAAACCCTTCCTGGACAAATGTTGTGAAAATGTTTATGTGATGTTAATATTATGAAGTGATGTTGTGTTGTGCTCTCTCATTCACAGACAGCCCTTAGTGCCTTTTTTCAAGAGACGAATATTCCGTACGGTCACCATCATCAAATGGTGAGTACGAAAGCCATTTATTAAATGAAAGCATACATTTAGATATGCTACACGTGTTTATTCTATAAATATACGTGTTGGGGTTATAACGTGGCTTTGATTGTTTCGCTGAAACAATAACAATGAAAGCTGAAGTCATAGTGTCGGCCATGTTGCGGAGAGACGAGACTTCCAGAAATAAACAGAAGCGCAGCGCTGTCTCACAGACTGCGTTCAGCGGTGCGGCAGAGACTAGATTTGAGTTTTCTCTTTGTGTTCGCTACCTTACTGGAGAAAGAAATACTGACAACCCTTTATAATAAGATTCCTTTTTTTACATATATTAACTACCTTAGTAAACATACACTAACAATAATAAATATTTATACAGCCTTTACTAAGACGTTAGACTAAGTTGTATCTGTTAATGTTAGTTAATGCACAATGAACAAGAATAACTGCATCATCCAACATGAACAAAGATTAATAAATGCTCTAACAATATGTCATTCATTGTTACATTGTGGTAGTTAATGCATCAACCAGGGGGCAGTTGTAATCAGAAGGTTGCTGGTCCGATTCCAGTGCTGGGGGGTAGCAACTGAAGTGCCCTTGAGCAAGGCACCTGACCCCCAATTGCTCCCCGGGCGCAGTCATGTGCTGCCCACTGCTCCGGGTGTGTGTGTTCACGACTTGCAGTGTGTGGGTTAAATGCAGAGGTCACATTTCGGGTATGGGTTACCAGATCTGACAAATATGTCTCATTATTATTAACTAATGTTAACGGATGGAACCATTTTGTAAACGGTTACCAAACCATTTGTATTATGCATGAATTGTGGAGTATCTGTCATGGGTTTTGTAAAGATTATCTTATTGAAATAATTGGTAATAATCATGTCATTACAAATTTGACATCCTTTGAAGTTTAGGAACATATTAACCACATATTGAACATATTAAACACCGGTACACAAAGTTGTGCAATTTTTCAGAGAGCGGATCACCCCTGTTTGAGGTTTATTGATGTGAACTGAACTGGTTAACAGTATGGAGCAGGAAAAAGACACATAGGTATGCTCATTGTTTAATGCTGAATATGTGATTGTTTGCCCCCTTCAGCACAATGTACAATCCATGTGAATACAAATGGGCGCAGGTGTGATTTTGTTGCTTGGCAGGCAACACCTTCTAGATTAATTGTGTTATTGTTAATACAGTTCCGATCCAGTTTGTTGACTCTGACTCTGATTGACAGAAACGATTCTGCGGTATCTTACTGCAGTCACACGTGTATAAAACAGATGTGTGCTTACATCTCACAGTGTTACCTAATGTTGGGTTTGTTCTATATAGTTTGTTTAATCCTCCGTTTGTGTTGCTGTTTATCTTGCTAATACATTTAATAGTAAGAAAATGAGTTGCCGACCCACAGCAGTTATTTGTCAAGGGCAGAGATGGTCCATCAGAGATGTAATTGTAGATGTTTATCTTCTGGTGTGATCCTGCTGAAGTCACATAGGAACTGCTGACCATGATGCTGGCTCATAATTCATGTACTGGGCCTCAGACAGGATATGGACTCATATATCCAGAAGACTTTAACACTTGTTTTGTAAAGAACTTACACAGCTCCCTTTGTTTTGAGTTTTGTCCTTTTTTGTAATATTTGTTGAATCTTGCATCACGGTCAGCGCAAGCCTGGGCACGCCATGGATGTCATTTAGTTACTGTATTACATTTTAAAAAACAGCTCTTATTACAAGGCCATAAGCACTTTAGACATTGAGGGTATGTATGTGTCAACCTACTTATACTCATTAATTTGTTCGATTTGATATTACAGTGTCATTTATAAAACACTCATGGACAGATCTGATGTAAGATTAAATTGATTTTAGTCATGATTTATGGGACATTTTGTTAATTAATGACAAAATGTCTTTAATTAAACAAATAAGAATTAAACATTTCTTTGAAATGATTTTTTGTAAAATTAACAGCTTCTGTTAACTTTAATGATGGTTTATTTTTGGGTGTGGCCTAGGGCTGGAACTCTCAGCTGCTGACATACATGGTCAGAAGTTGGTGAGATTTTATTCTCAGATACACGTCCCCTGCCGGCTCTGTACAGAAATAACTGGGGAAAGTATGGTTCAATCGTTTATAAGAGTGTATAGCTGTTAAACTGACAGTTTGATTAAAGTTATCATGAATAAATGGTTTTATGAATTGAATTGAGGATGTGGGACAGTCAGATGTGTGAAACGTCAAGCTGAAATATTATACAAAAATGTCAAAAGTAATTCTGAGGCATTCTGAGGCACATATTAAGTTTGCAGTGGAAAAAATGGATATTCTTACACCTCTCCAGGCTGTCTGTTCGTCGGATGCTTCTTAATCTTCTCTGATTAAACAACTTTTCCTGTTTTACCATCAGCGCATGTTGTTGTTGGTTTTATAGCAGAGGACACTGCAGTGAATTTTGTCCCCAGAATCATGTCATTCGTTTGTGGCTCACCATAAATCCCAGACAGCATTCTCAGACAATAACTGCCTATTGTTTTGCTCTGACATCCAGTTGTACTGTGAAACAGAGAGATCATTTGCTTACACACACACACACACACACACACACTAGTTATAAACACTATAACCCTAACTTTGCATTTTTACAATAAGAAAATGTTCTTCACTCATTTTTATAACGTTTTTACAAATGATGATGTCCCCAAAAGGAGGTTTTGCTCAGACTTTT
>JAZGTJ010019983.1:0-10624 GCA_036877575.1 Botia almorhae | reverse complement strand
ACATTTTGAACACAACGGTAAGTTACAGTAATATATATATATTATATTTTACTACTCCTTCACATTGTTGGGGGCAAACTGATGACAGATGAAGTGCATTTTTATTCCCCAATGATCCCCTTGTATCTCACAAAGATAGATTTTAATACAGTCTAATAATAGTTTGTTTTATGTGTAACTCCATAAACTCCTCCGTCTCCTACAGTATGTGCTGTACGTACTGTCGACGTTCAAGACTACGGCTCTGCGTGTGATCCGTTGCCAAAGCGCTCTTAACCGATTGTGTTTACAGGCTTTTTGATGATTAGCGCCTCTGTTTACAGTGCTCGCGTTTTATGTGCGTCTCGTAAAACAACGCGAGTGGCTGAAGTCCCGGCTCGTTTATTAACACGTCCCCAATGACAACAGTCGCCCATGTCACATTCTCTTTGGCTGAAACAACTCCCACTTTAGCTTTTAATTAGCGTATAGCGCGCTATACGGGCGCCGCTAATGTTTAGAGCATGGGTGAACACCATTGTGCTTGCGCGTTTATCAGCGCTCATCATCGTTTTTGCACATTGATAATTAATGTATAACGAATTAAAAAATTACCCCCTCGGTTATGAACGCTGCTGTGCGGGGGCGGGTACCAAAACAGTTTGATCTATGTCTTATTTTATGTAAACATATTAAATTTTGCTCAAGCGCTAACAAAGGTAATATGAAAGGAATATTGAGGGGCCGCGGTGACAGTGTTGCCGAGGGCGCAGTGAGATTTCGCAGTTCGGAGTTGGAGAGGTCATAAAATCCACCGCGCGGCAGCACGAATGTGATTTTGATTCATCTCACTGTTGGACTGAAGCATATAGAGGGTCATTCTACAGAACGGGTGCCATTCGTGTCCCTCGTATACTTTAACAATGATAACTTTAACAATGACTAGTTGTGCCAACTTTAAAATGTGTTAATACACACATTCATCCAAACACATCAAGAAAAATCCAGTAAGTTTATATCTTTTCTTATACTGTTCACACCCGAGTTTCTCAACTTAACTAAAAAATATGAACATATGAAAGAAAATAACATATATGGAAATAAAAGTTAGGGGTTATAGAGTCAGACTTGGAAAAAAAAACAAAGGTCGCGGGTTCGATTCTGAGGTGCCCATGCACAAGTATCCTCCTTTTGATGACTCATTTATGATTACTGTTAGGGAACTTCCTGCCCGCTGCCATGGTTTTGTACAGTAACATATAATGAAAAGTGACTAACTGTAGCAATATCGGTATTAAACCCTCTTTCTAATTAGCATCTTGAGGTTTCATAACCTTAATCACAAGATTATAACGTCAAATTTATCTGTAAAACTGTCAGTCCTGTTACTTTTCTAAGGCATCATTACGGTACGTCCAAACACACATTACAATGTATTAATTTAGCATAAAGCAAT
Organism: Botia almorhae; assembly: GCA_036877575.1. NCBI lineage: Eukaryota > Metazoa > Chordata > Actinopteri > Cypriniformes > Botiidae > Botia > Botia almorhae. The sequence continues at coordinate 9,189 of JAZGTJ010019983.1, read as the reverse complement.
TTATTCAAACTTAAAACTTCATTAAACAACTTTATTTGTCTTCTTGGGTGTTTAAAATTAACTTCAAAAATCAAAAAAGAAGGTATAATTGCTTAGTCTCGTTCTAGCGGAGGAACACTTCAAAAAGACAATTGTCATCACTATTTTATCTTGAAAAAAGCTGAGCCATCAGTAATATTGAAGATCCTGAATTAATATGATTTTCCTCTCATCCCCAACCGTAATTTCCCCACCTATCATTTTGGTGTTCAAGTCCATTTCTCGTGTCGGGGAGTTGAGTCTTTCATCCCAGGTGGAGGTTTAATTCACGAAGAGATGAGAGATATTAAAACAGAGCGGGTGTCTTACTGTCAGTCAGCCCGGGAGCTCCGCGGGGCGGCACTGAAGGGTGGCGCTTCATTTGATCTGCGGCTTTCAAAAGAAGAGCAAAGAGTGACCATCAGAAATCATTTAGCTCACCAAAGGAGCTTCACAGATTCGGTGACAGGCAGCGATCATATGCGTGAACTTCATTCATTCATTCATCTGCTGTTAATCTTTTGCCTTAAAATATCATTCACAATCCCATGTTTGGGTGTTTCTGTGCATTTAAACTGTTTCCCAAACTTTCCCGAACTGCAATGGCGTGCCGTTCCAAACAATAAATATCTTTCTGTGCGCACCCTCCCTCTGAACTCACACACACAGGTTACAGTCATATGCTATTTTAACATAAAATACAAGCCTACTGTACAGTGTTATATGTATTATAATAATATTACAAACATTCAACACATTTAATTTTGTACACAATAACACCATTATGTCAGACAGGTAATTTTACAAAGTAATATAACTGAACAACAGACTGTTACAGAACAAGGCCGTTAAAGAGGTTAGCACTAGCAAGCTAGCTTTGACAGCATAAGATCCCACCCTCCCTTTAGAGCTTTCTCCAAAGCCACGCCTCCTCCAAAACGCATGAACGCATACATAGTTTGACAGGCAAGATGAACTAAATGCAATGATTGGACGAACATTTTACGGTCCTGCGCCTTCAACAGAAGACTTTCAACCAGCATAACAAAAAATATTTCTGGGAAAATTGCCTACCCTGCTTTTAATTGTCCAACAAACTTTTTTCTGTAAAGTAATTTCAACTAATACGTTCATTTTATCTAAAATTTTAAGTGGATACGTGAACATGAGTTCTGAACGCGTTCTATGGACATCCTGTAGGTCTGACAACACAGAAACTGTCCAAATACTTTGTGTTTTTATCTTGACCACTACTTTGTTATCATTTACCTCACAAGCGAGCCTATGTGAAATGCTTTTCACTTATATTTCGTGAAATGTTTTGCCGAAAAAGTGTGCTTGAGCTTTAATGCCTTTGGTTGAGAGTTGAAATGACAATAAATAAAGTACAGTTACAGTTTATTTCATACCAAATATGAACGGTAACACAAAGATAAAGTTAACAAAAGAAATCCTCCCAACACACAACCCAACATGAAACAAAACAGACATCATAATACTTACCTTAGTGAGGGCTGCCTTGTCTCATTACTGCCTTACAAACAGCGACATCTCTATCAAGACTTCCTCCATTTCCACTTGACTGCCTGTGAGGAAGTATAAAGACAGCCTCCAACATCAGCAATTAAAGGCTGATCACCAAATCATCCAGGTTTCCATTCAGGCCTAATTAGCTCACTGTACTGCCTTTTTTCTTCTCCACACAAAGAACCAACGTGCTGCCTGTCTCAAGTGCGGTTTTTGACTCCGCATAAGAGCCGCCATATTGGTGGTGTTAGTCGTTGCTAATTGCCAGAAAAATAAAACCTTAGTGAGCCTGACAGGCTTCGTAGGAAACTACCCAGCTAACGTTCTCAGAACATTGGCTAACGTTTTCTAAGGAAAAGTAGAACTTTTTTACATTATATATCATGACACATAGATATACAGCATAACATGTATCATATATAGAAACTGTTATTCTTAAGTTGATCGTGGAATGCTTAAATAACGTTCTTATAACAATGAAAAACATTAATATAAGTGTCTAAAAAAATGGACATTTTGACCATTCCCAGAACTTTCAAAACAACATTTTGTTACTTAACAGAAACGTTAAGGAAACGTTCCTACAACTTAAAACCGTTAGCTGGATGGAAGCCGTCTCTACAGGCAGCAAGCCTGTATTAATCTCCGTCTGTTGAAGCTCTATATACAGATGTCTTGTTTTACAGAGACGTTGCAGCAGGAGAAAGACTTCTTGTGCCGGGCTTTATGCTGGACTACCTGTACTCTGCAGGAGGAAGGGAAGTCCCAGGAGATGCAGTGTTGTAGTTTAGCCTGCTGAGAAACAGGCTCCAGACCTGAATACGAGTCGTGCTCTGGGTTGCAATTATGACAGAGGTAAAGAGAAACAGTGAATAGTGTAGGTGGCTTCCAGCATAGAGGCTGTGAGAGTGGCCCACAGCAGCAGGAGAGAGAGCATAGGTTCAGATAGAAGGGACACACACATAAACTGTACAAACATAAACACACCAGTGTAGACAACATGTGCACCTTTATGTACACACACACAAACAGAAGTAGACAAAACAGACAAACACACTGCTGGCTCCAGGCATGTATTGTATTGTATTCTTCTGCTCTATGATAAATGAGACAGAGGAAAATAGTATGGAAGCAAAGAATAAATGATCACTCTCTCTTATCACCTTGCCAGCCACAATAAAGCTTCCCGTGCCAACAATAGTTCAAACGGATGAAAGCAAAATGAGTTTTATTTTCGCTACATTCATCTACACTGTAGTGGCGCTAGCATCAGGCTAAACCTAAACAAGATCAGTGCTCAAGAGCTTTTCTCTGTTTTTTACATAACACGTTGCGTTATTGCATTACTGCTAAAAACTAATACTGACGCACAAAGGTTCTCCATTGGTCCGAACTACTGTAGCGTGTTATGTCGCCTAATTAATATTCATGAGCCAAGCTAATAAGGTTTACGGACAGCTCCCATGCCTGTGAATTATGTACACATTAGAGCAACTTAGGTATTACGGTGTAAACGGAAAAATTAACGCGTACCTCCAAAAATTAACCTGATTACATATTATGCGTTATTTGCGCGGCACGCACCTCCGACGCCGCACAAGACGAGCACAAACTTTAGTCTAAACATGTTTAAAATGCAGTTGTTTGTGTGATAAATCACGAAAGCAACATTGCATAGGAACCGCAAGACACTTAACAAGCGCCGGGGCAGTTTTGCTTGCCGTAAGCAGTTCTGAAGACAATTTAGGGGAATGTAAGACCTGGCAATGCTTAAAAATGTGAACTGTAGTTGCGGAGGTCCCGGCGGCCCGATATTCCATGCGTTTATAGGTCCATCTTAAGATAAAAATTCCCTCCAAACTCTTCCATTATCTGTCATTTAACCTTGACGTAACATTTTTGGGAGAATGTCAGTCTAAACCGGTTTAACAGTGTATCTTTGTGCCCCGCGGCTCAAGGACTCGTTTGACTGCATGTGTTTCCATTAACCATCAGTTTGCGGGAGCACACTCGTGTCTTCATTAAGGATCACTAGTTACTAGGGCTCATTGTTAAAGTTAACAGGCTCCCCCGACGCCACTGCCTTATAAACAGGTGCTCCCCGAGGCCTGCTTAAAATCGGAGAATGATAATGGCTTTGAGAGCTGGGAGACGTAATTGAAGCAAGTTTATCCCATAAGAATTAAGAGAACCATATCCAAAATAACTGCGTTCCTGAAGGACACACAAACACAGTGGGGAGAAGAAAAATATCCAGCGCGACACTATCGTGATTAACTGAGGCGAAGCGGCAAAAACGCCGCCTGGATTTTACAGGCCGTCGAGTGTTTTCTCACAGCGTGTTATAAAAACGCTGCCACAACCATGACGCCAAAGTTTGCAGGCCGCACACGCGTTCAGAAATCTTTCCTCTCTTGCTGTATGTTTGAAAATAACATGCAGAGTCTGGCTCTGAAATGTACAGTTGCCCTAAAACTTATTATGACGCTTGAGTCATTGTTCATGAAGTATTAATTTTATATTTTGTGAATTATTTTAATGTAATGACGTACATTGTGCCTAAAGNAAATTGCCAGTTGCCCTAAAACTTATTATGGCGCTTGAGTCATTGTTCATGAAGTATTAATTTTATATTTTGTGAATTATTTTAATGTAATGACGTACATTGTGCCTAAAGTGTCCGAATACTTCTTGGGGGGGTCACTGTATGATTCAGTGGCAGTGATGCTGTAAAAAATGAAAACATAGCTAATTTACGAAAAGGAAATCTCCGTTTGTGGACATCGTGAGCTGGGAAAACTTAGTTTAATGTAGTTTATGTAGCATAATTGGTAGAGCATTGTGTTACCAGCGCAAAGGTTGTGGGTTTGAATCCCAGGGAACGCAGGTACCGATCCAATGTATAGCTTGAATTCACTGTAAATTGCTTTGGATTAAAGGGTCTTCCAAATCTGTAAACGTAAAACAAATCATAAGTCACAAAAATGTTGTGTTTGGGTTACAATTTAAGTAATTATAATTATACCTTTAAATAAAAACAATACAAGTCTATGGAATGTTCTCATTTAGATGCAATGTGTATGTGTCTATGTGTATGTGTCTATGTACAAAACACATTAGGAGACTCCAGTGCTAAGCACTGGCACTGTTTTATATAAGTGTTTTACTTCCATAAATAACATAATTGTCATTTTTATAAACCTAAAATGTAAAAGTCAGTGTATGTCAGTAGCACATCAGGGTGAAGACACTAAAAATACTAATTGGTTTGGCGACGTTCTCGAGGCATGACTGCTCTTTAAACACACAGCGGAGATTAGCTACTGTCTTTTCAGCGGCTGACAGAAAAAGAAACAAAAAATTAAATTTGAAACCCTTTGGAATTTTCGTTCCTCCTTCCTTTGTTTGGATGGAATTGCAGCCGCTAATTAGAGTTGAAAAAGTGCGTCTCTGAGTTTGAAAAATCAGTGAAGTGAGCACAAGACACGAGGAGGCCATTTGCATTTTTCTCAAGACCTACTCGTGTATCACAACAAGGTCAGCAGTGGGCTCTGTCACTAAGCTGGTGATTAAAATGTTCTAAACAAACGTGTTTTTTTCGGCCAAACTTTTCTAAAAAGGGCTGAAGTGACTCCCTGCGTGTTTCTTTCTCGCAACTTAACTGAAATGTCCGTTCGCCCCTGAGTAAATGGTTTTAAATGAGTCAACTTCAGCAGCTAGTTTGAAATTACACAGTACGTGTACACAGTTCATAAACATTCAATGAAGAAAAGCGTGTTAATTATCCATGCAAAATTCATGCATATTTAAACATAAGTACCATAAGCCTGCACAAAATATCAAAGGAGTGAAATAAAATCAGGATAAGATTGGAGAGAGCGGGAGACGAGACACTGTAATAAATGCAAAATTCACTTTAGCAGTAAAAACTTAATGGTAAAATATTTATAACGAGTGTCAATATTATATACAATTTCACCACTTTGTACGACTCTCTGTGCATTCATATTGTCTTTAAATTATTGACACGTTCTACCATTTTGGGTCACAGGGAAACCCTTGTTTGTAAAATCAAAACAATATTATCTATCTCAGCTGATTTAATTGCTGATTGGTCCATTTAAATGAGATTAAAATGAATGCAAGCAGATTAATGAGAATGCTGGTCACATGACCAGGCTGTCTGGTGCCCATTTAAAATTTCCCCACACGGACGTACAGCCCGACCAGCTGGGGCCCCACACAGCCTTGGGCTAACAAAATGTTAATTGGGCTTCAAATATGCTATTTTATTTGCCACTATGTGTATTTATCATTTACCATCAGCGGAGAAACAAAAGCCTCTTTGACCCAGCTGTTCGGGCCCTCTGATTGGATGAGACCGTTGCTTTTTCTGCCGCTTCCTTTGATTTAATTTTTATTCATTCATTCGCGAGCCACTTGACACATCAATTAGCGACGATCATCGCATAATAATCTTAATGATTGTTTTAAAATTAAAATGCGCTTCCGTCTGCCTTATTACGAAACCTCGCACAGGAAGTACTGTGGTTGATGAAGCATTTTCGCAAACACGAAACGAATTTACGTCCAAAGGTTAACAAAACAAATAAATACCACCCCGTGGGTTATCCTCTGTATGCTAGTAGCTTCTTTTACAATACAAATGATCAGATCCATTTGTTAAATACTAACATATGAACGTTTGGCATCTGAATGGCCTGAACAGGTTTGAAGGCTTCAAGGAGACGACTCTGAAGACGCAGCTCAGATAAATGCATCTGATATGAGTAATCCAGCGCTTCACAGAGGGATTGATCTGTCTTTGCTGCAGGACCTGCAGGACCTGCTGGACCTGCCTCGAAACTTAAGCTCAATTGTAGTGGAGCAAAAATATTGCGTGACGTCCATCAAGCTGACAGTAATGCACTGAAATGGGCCATAAACAGCTCCAACTTTCCATCTCCCTACGACAACCTATGGGGATTATTGCTGTACATTAAGACTTAAAAATGCGTGGCGAATTCCATTAATCCATCTCATTGCATAAAATTTCCATTTGATTTCCGATGTGGAATTTTAGATGAACGGCAGAGAGCGGAGAAACCCTCATTACTTCATATTCAATCACTCAGTCAGCTGTAGACGCATCACAGCGAGAGTCGGGGCGCGCGGTGAGGGGCTTCACTCTGATTATGGAGATGGACGTCGGATCATTAGAACAATGGCTGCGTGTGTTTGTCCGTGGTCATTCCAGAGAATGTCGCTGCTTCATTATTATTGACATGCTGCATTACTTAGCAACAATGAGTGTCCGTCTGACAGGCGTAATGCTCATAAACTATGCCTGAGTGGAACACACCAAGAACAGAGAAATGTCGCCAGGTGTAAACATTGACACTGCTTGGGTTTTTAATTCTAGCCCTAGAGGTCAAGGTTTTGCTATTTAGCATGGCTCCCCTTAGCCCCTGCTGGTAGATAACTGTAATTACACCAGCGGGTTACCAAAAAGCATCTTTCTTACATCGACGGCCATCTTAAAAGTATGTAACGAATACATTTTTTTATTGATGTCTGCTGCTAAGAACTTACTAGCTACCATCAGCACATATTCATATAGGGGCGCATATAGGACAACCATAACATGCTAGATGACGCCTCTGTCTATTTTCTAGCTAGCCATTTAAAAACTGAACCGGAAAGTTGTAAATGTTGTAATTTCCTATCTCGAACGTATCTATTGAAAAGAATTGAAATGCCATAAAGTTCTCTGCGCTGATAAATGATAGCGCAGGAGATGCAGACACACGTGCAGGCTGCGATGCACCTTGCATTTTGCCGTCAAGCTGTTTCTTTAGCAGCGGCTTCAAATGCGATTGTCACACTAGAGGGATCTCGGAAAAGAGGAGAACAGGAGGAAGTGGCACACCGGTCAAAGTTTTTCAATTTCACTGCCAATTTCCTGCGTAATTACTGCTGCTTTTGATGGTCTTTTAACGGCGTGGACCTGATTCTGCTTCTCAGCGGTGAGCTTCGAGATGATCACACACACACACAAAAACACACACACACTGCCATCAGCTCCTGCCGTGGCCCCCAGGTGGGGGTCAATGAGGTAGTGCTAATGTTACACTGCAGAGGTAGCAGGCAAGATGGCCGCCGGGATATGCTAACTTTGATGGGCCGACCGATCTGCCTCTGTTTCAAACGCTCTAAAGCAATGTTTCGCAATGATTTTTGGCTCATGAACCACCACGGCCCCATCAGTAAGACTCAAGTGCCCCTTTCATCAACATCACCGATGACAAAAAATGTATTTAGGCATGAAAGTAAAAGAAGAATTTCACAAAAGATATGCCAGGCAATTAAGATCAAAGCTCAACTCAAACGAGCAGAACACGATCATTTATACAAACATTATCGAGAAGGTGATTAAGGAATTCTCACACCTCTGTCTGTAACATCTGATCAGTGTCTATAAACGAATGTGATTCTTATAAATTGACACAACCTACAAATCGATTTGATAAAACATTTCATTAGTACATTAATATGTAAACACAGAAAAGAAAACTGTGTTTGTCAAGTGATTCTACTGGGTCTTCATTACCCTTAGGGTCCCTGTTTTCACTGGTCCACTGGCCTTTATCATTTAAAAAATTCCATCTTTTATTTCAGAAGATCAGAGGAAATCTATGGGACATGATATTGGTTACCTTTGTTGGAGACACAACTGTTTTTGGTGATGGCACAAAAGATAACCACAACTTCTAACTTCGCACGAGCACACCAATGATATTGTGTGGACACATCTGGGCTGATCCTAAAAATTCATCTCGGATGTTCCCAAAGTAGTTAAACTTTTTATGGCAGTCCTAAATCATTGAATTAGCCCAAAACCTGCTTAGCACACAAAACACATCATCCTCTCTGCGCTGGAGGGGGGTGGTGTGATTTACCTGCACCCAGCTGCTGTTTGCAGGGGACGGCATGCGGACAGAGGTCAAACAGGAAGTTGCTCCCTCTGGGGACAAGCAGGAAACAGATGAGAGGTCACAGATCATTAAAACATATCTATCAAGCCTTTCGTGGTTACTAATTTTCACCAGTCAAATGTTGCCATGTAAATATGTCAAATGGGAATGAAATTACCACCGCGCTTTATTGACTGTGATAAAATCTGAAAAGCGCCACTGAACATAATTACATACTTGTCAGAGCCATAAAAATTAGCTTTATTATCAATGGAATGGTTTTTGTACAACTTCATTCCTGTTCGATGCCTTCCAGATGGGGCTGCCTTACGCACTTGAACAGTTTTTATGCAGATCGCAACTTTTTTTAAGCTCTCTCTCTCTCTCTCTTTCTCCAGCTATCTTTTTGCATCTGTCTGCGCGTGAAGGGAGGGAGAAAGAGGTTTATGCTGAATGCTACATTAGCTCAGTCACTGTTTGAAAATGGGTTTTACATACTAAACATTTGCAACACACAGTCCCTTACAGAAACATTACAGAGCTGTGCTCGCATACCAAAAAATGGTTCGACATTGTACTTTTATCATGTATTTGAACTTGGGTTTATTGAAACAGTTCCGAAATCAATATGTGTCACTTGAATGTAGAAGTTTTACATCTAAATAAAAAA
>JAZGTJ010019982.1:0-10624 GCA_036877575.1 Botia almorhae | reverse complement strand
ATGACAAGAAGCATCATTAAATAGTCCATATGACTCATAAACTATATTTCAAGGCGACACGTGAGAAGCAATTGTTAGCATCATTGATGTCAAAGCTCACATTTAAATATATTGTACATGTAAATGAGAGAGTTCTGACTAAATCTGATTGGATGAGCTGTGTCTGAGGCTGACTTTAAACTATGACTTCAAACTAATGTCATTTACATGAGCACCACAGCTCAACATGGCAGAGTATACACATTACCCGTTACACCACAGCTCTGACTGCTACAGTGCTTTTGTATAAGCAGTATGTGTATTCCACTTGTATGCATCCTTATTGCACACGTACCCTGCCAGCACTATAGTAATTCAATCTCTGCAGGTGCACTGCTGGATATGGCCTGTTGTTAAGGGAGGTCTGCGTGGTGGCGGCTCTGTTGCTATACTAGCAGGGGTTTAATGGTGTGGAGTACATTAGCGTTGACTGATCTGTAAATATGTCTGTTCTGCTGCCTCAGCACGTACTGACATCCACATGGATCAAACAGCTGCAACGCTTCCTTATGCACTCAATCACTCGCTCTCTCTCTCCCTCCACTTCCTCAGTTCACAATGCGTTTTTCTTTTTCTCCACGTGAAACCGTTCAGACGCAGTCCTTCATATTTCCTAAGCTGTGTTTCTGTGCCGTTTATCTGGCTGAGAGCATATTTAGCAGTGGCCTTGTAAAAAATTTCTCCGCTGTCGTAATTTAAGTGATAAACGTAACAGAGTCGAATGCCCTCAGAGTGTGTTTGAAACGACAGTGACATTCCAAGAGCATAAACGCGAACCGTGTGGCTTCTCTTTCCTCAAATGTTTACTTTTAGTGGCCTGACTAAAAGATAGCCCCCTTATATTTGTTTTGTGGTAATATTCGTCCTTGCTCTCGGTGTAAAACGAGCAGGCGAAAAAGTTGCCGTTATGTAACTGCCTTTCTTTGGAGTTTATGAACCTGTTAAATGCTGTTTTTATTATGGAGGCTGAAGTAGACATTGGTTTTATTTAGATAATAGCCTTTGCAGAATGCGGTTCAGTGTTTTGAATGATGTACAGCAGCAGGGGGAACAGTCCTGGTGTTCTGTGCGTCTTGATTGTGGGTTTTAATAAAAACTAGCAGTTACTATTACACAGATCAAGCTCTTTATGTTCCTAATTACATTATAGCGTTTTATACTGTTATTCTGTTTGTGTTTTGACATTGCGTTCATTCGACCATGGTCAGTTTTTTGAATGCTAGCTTTCCTCTAGCTGCTTTTGGAGATAGTAAACAGAGGTATGAAGGTTTGAAGTTTGAATTCAATGATAGTTTAACTTCCTGTCTACCAAGAGGCTGTCATATGTTGTGCCTGTCCCATAATTCTGTGGGTGCAGTGCAACAATTCATTTTTGGCAAGCTTCCATTATTACCTATAACTATGCATTGTAGTCCTAACAATGCAAACGTTTTTTGGCTATTTGTATGAATATGTTAGCTTTAAGAATACCTATAAATTAGTGTGCAAAGTTCGCATTCAGAAGATATATAAAAAAAATGTACAGCCTCTCACTTCCACCAATATGGATCAATGATTTTTATATGATCATTCTGCACATCAGCTTCTCATTAGATGTCCTCACCAATCAAATGCTTTTTAACTAAACCCTACTGGCTCTTTTAAAGGGGGGAGGAGCCTGCAATTTGTCTCACCCTAACTTACTGTTTCTGTGAAAATTACACCAATGCATCCAACAAAGCAGTACATTGTAGAGCGCTTCAGTTTAAAGGCTAATTATGTCTAAATTCGTTATCTAAGAAATGATTCTACTGTAATTCTAATCAACAGACATAACAATGCTTTGGACTTTGAACATGAGCTTTGCCAGTTGAGTTGCTAGACAGCTGCTGAGGTTTTGGACACAGCACTGGATTAAAAAAAACACTGATCTAAACACATGTGATCTTACAGCCAATGTTTGTTCTGTTACTTTAGCATTTGTCACATTTGATGGGCCCTCTGGCTCATTTCTGATTGGACGGTTTTGGCTGCAACGATGGATGGACCGTTTCATTCTGCCAAAATGTTTGGTCAAGTTTTGAGGTGTCTGACCAGAGATGTTTATTTTATAATAGAAGAATTCCCAAGTGCTTAAGCTGTTCTGGGACTCCAAGCTCATCTACAGAAGCTTACTGTGGACACACTCAAACTGGCCTTTAAGCTGGAACAATCCCCCATGAGAGCGGGTGTCCAGTGTTTGTTGTGAGAGAGAGGGGTGATAGAGAGCAGAGAGTGGGAGTGTTGAAAAGGTTAAGATTTGATGTGATAAGAATCCTGACTCCCCCCTCCCTCCCCTTCAGTCTGCTTGCCGAACCGAGCTGTTATGGTAATTAACAGATAACCTTTAATGAGGTGTCGACCTCGTTAGGCCCTTAACGAGGAAAATGTCACCCTGCTGTGGCATTCTAACAAGGAGGAGAACATTGTGGGGACATGTGGACATAAGATGATGTCGCTGGGGTGACAGTGGAGGTGTTGACTGAACTGTTATTGTTTAAATGTCATCTGATCACTGCATTCAGTGTCTCTTATACTCGAGGCAAAGCAGGCTTTGAATTAGCTGTGGATTATAAATGTTTGAGTTAACTATGATTTCCTATCAGAGATGCAATTGCAAAGAGTTGATAACTTAGCGTGTGTTTTCCTTAGTATGTTGTATATCATAACCAGGGCTAGTGGGGTTAAACATGGGAAAAATGCTCACAGGTCTAGAAGGTTCATAATTTCAAAATTGTTGAAAAAGTTTAAAATGTACTCAAAATACAGTCCAATATATACTCAGAAGCCCAGAATTCCTAGCTGTGGCCCTGTTTATAATCTACAATTTAAGATTACTAGGGGATTTTTATTTTAGGAGTAAAGCATCTAATTTTAAAAGCTTGACTTTCAATCTGATTTATTCTATTTTTTTTATATTTTTACCACGTGTGGCATGATGGCTATTATATATTATAGGCTATTATATAGGCTATTATAAGCACTATATTTCTGCATCATTTAAAGTCAGTGTTCCTAATCAGTGAGACAGTATGACACATCAGTCAGACACAAAACTAGATTTAGGTTATCAGTACACACTCTCTCTTTCTCTCTCTGTTATTAAATGTCTTTATTTGTTGTTTAGCTGCACTCTCAGTGTTGCTGTTGCTGTATTTGGGATATTGTGGACGCTCTGGGCATTGTTTAGCTTGAGATTTTCTTTACAGGTGGTAAAGCTGAACTTTACTAAAGTGCGAATGGCTGCTTGACTGTTGATTTAAAGCCCATTCAGGAAGTCAATTCCTATATAAACCACATAGTAACTTTAGTGTTAGGTTTGATTGATCCTGAAACTGTGACCGAGTGTTTATGTCAAAGATAAATGTGATTAAATGGGCGGTCAACAACAGTAACACAGAAAATATAAAACAATAAATAAATCACAGCACTTGCACGTAAATTAACATTTTGCAGATCTTTTAATCAGACAAATAAGGACCACTGCAACCAACTTATCAAACAGAAGTCTACAATACTCACAGTACCACATTGAAAATAGTAAACAAGAGTAGTTGAGAAGCTACAGTTAATGCGCACAAAGCAGAAATGTAGAGAAAATAAGAAATAGGAGCTTGTGTTTAATAAATGTAATTTGTTAATACCAAGTGCTATTACGATGCTTATTTGACTACAGGAAAGTTGTGAAAGGTGAATCCCCAGTGCACCAAAGACCAATGTGTGTGACATTTTTCCTAATTCCTCTCTTAACCATATTCATTTAACTCTTTATTAAAGCAGATTTTTTATTTTTGTAAATATAGTCAAAATAATGAATGAACAAATGTCCAAATAAGTTACATTTTTCCTAATTAGTCACTAAACTGAAAATCCAGTAAATCTTATTTATAAATTTATTTTTATTCTTATTTATTTTTATAGGTTAATGCTGTGGCCTCAAATGTAGTGGAGTGTATCACCAAGATGATATTGTGGTGTTCCTTGTGGGTTCTGTACTGATTTTACATGCTTAAACATATAGTATGACTGCTTCTTAAATAAATATCACCCTATATGTGTGTTGTTAGCCGGAAGCATCCTCGCACAAACATGAAGCCCTGCAGTATCTGTATTGAAATCTCTGGAGGGTGTAGAGCTAGGCTACCTCAACCCTGGAGCACAGTAACATAAAATGCTGGATGAGGCTCAGTATTTTCTCTCAAAGCCGTCCCGCAGAGGGGTCCGTGCCAGACAGACAATAAACTATAGCCTCCAGCTCTCGCTCTCTGTCTTCCTCACACACTGTCTGGAGCATGTCGACATTGCCACAGGGGTGCCTGGGTTGGTGCTTGATGTGCAGGTGACTGAGCCTCTCTCTCACTATGTGCTGGGCCAGCACGTGAGCTCAGCCGACAGGTGCTGGTTTGGACAGAGAGAGGGCAGTCAGGTGAGCAGAGGAATAATTGAGTGCTGTAGGGAGGGATAGCAGGTTAAGAGAGAAAAAGGATGAAAAGTGTTTGCATGTGTGAGAGGAAGCGATATGAGGAGCAGTATGGGTGGTACTGCTGCCCATAAGAGGGCATGGTTCTTCTTTAAAGCTGTATTGTAGTCATTGAGATCAAGCAATAAACTGATTATGGGAAAAAGTACACACATTTAACTACGTAGTAAAGCAGGAAGGCAGTATTGGGATGTACCACTTTATCAAATTGCAACTTGTAGCAAAAGCTTGTAGCCTAAAGTAAAATGCACTTTAGGCCAAATTACTTGAGGCTTAAGTGCGCTGATTTCCCTAGACAGACATAAGGATTCCTCCTGTCTTCCAGTGGTCAGTAAAACAGATGCCTGAAGATCTCCACATTGGTTCAGCCCTCATTGCTGTGCTGGCTGGTTGGGTTATTCCAGCAACCCACAGTGACAGCCCAGTTTTTTGGCTTACTTATAGCTGTCTTTAAATATTAAGCAGGTTCCAGGAGGAAGAAACATCGTCTCACCACCAGCTGTTTGTAGTTCCTGGTTTGGGTACAGAATTACAAGGACACTGAGGAACCACCTTTTATTCTTCAGTGGAACCATATGGATTGGAGCCAGATTACCCACAACACATCACTGGAGAAGGAGAGTAGGAGAACTGTCTGGTTACAGTCTGGGTCACATATAACCACAGATTTGATCAAATGCTTAAGTGAAGTGCACTCAGTGTTTTGGAAAAACTGCGAGGAGTGACACTTTAATTCCATTTCAGGATATGAATAGATATTCCACTTTCAGGATACAATTGAACGGCCAGAAACACCTCTTCACACGTTTGAATTATTCTCTGCTCAACTGGCTGCACTGCATTGGCAATGATCTCAGACTACAAACAACAGCCTGTCCCATAAAGTCGATAGAATTGTTAAATCAGCATTTTTCTCTCATTCGCACATCTATAAACCGCTTTAAAACAGGTTTCTAGGTACATTTTCGTCCTGCTCAATTCCAAGTGACCACACAGTAACCATAGCACCCTGTTGCCATGTCAACTGTCGGTCCCACTGCTTGTGACGGACAGGAATGCAACGAATCTGACATTAAAAACAAATTCCCTTTATTAATTCCACAAGAAGTAGGAAAGGAACTAAAAAAGTGTGTTTACACAAGCCAAGGTACTCATTACCATTTTAGGAAGCAAATTAAACTAAGCTAATACCTTTTGTGATCTACAGAGACAACAAAGTAGCTGTTTACTTTGTGTTTTAACCACTCGTTATGCGTGTGTATGTGTGTTTGTGTACATGGATGCAGTGTTTATTCAATGTTAGTATGGTGTCTTTGCTCTCTATGGCTCCTGTTTCAGCTGAAGGTCACTGTGGGAAAAAACAGCATGCGCGAAAAACTCTTAACCTCTTGAACAATACATCAGAGCTCTGCCCTTTACATTTACTCAATTACAGCATCTATGCGTGTGCTTGTTGGTGCATTAGCAAGATGGAATAGCTCTGCCTAAAGTATTCTTTACATTCAGTGTTTATAAGACTGAATCGAAGATAGTTAGATATTAAGAGTGTAAATGTGCAAGACTGGCTTGTCTATATCCGTTTAAATATTAGTTAAACGAGTCACGTTAAATGAGTTCTGTGACATTAAATGAGGATTTTTATAGATTCACATTTATATATCTTTTACGAAAAGCACGGGCAGGGTTTGGCTCATTGTAAAAACTTTGGTACAGATGGTTCTGTTCTCCCACCAGCTGATTTGACAATAAATATAATCAGCAGACAGATATTTCTCCACACCGGTTTGCTTTGAACATCAAAAGAGGAATTTTAGCATTTCTGCGCCGTCTTGTTTTGCCTCAGGAACACAAATGGACCTGATCCGTCCCTGCAGGACTTTAACAGAAGCAGAGATGAAAGAAAAGGAAAGTTTGTTGCGTAGCTCGTCTGTTGTGTTGACGTATCTATTAGTCATAAAGCAATTCGTAGCCAGCAGGAGTCTCGGCCCATGTCAGCAATGACATCAGCTTGTGACGGCTACAGGAGGCTACAATTACTACTTGAGGTAGTAATTTTAATAACTTTACATTATAAGCTCCGAGGTAACCTTATTTGCATATTTATGAGGGCAAGAGCGTTGATTGGAGAAATGCAACAAGTAATTGGCATATCTTAATACCTGCTTGTCATTCTGTGGAAATGTCATCTTCTAAACCCTATTTGGATGTCTAACATTATAACAGTTCCGGACTCTTATTTTGTATTTTCCTGGTTTGTTTTGGTTTTGTTCCGGTTTTTCCTGTAATTAGTTATTTACAATCATCTGTTTTCCCCTTATCTGGCTTCCTACTCCTCATTCTTCCTGTTATCATTGTCGGTTATTGTGTTTGTGTGTTCTGTTTCTGTTATTGTTTGGATTGACGGTTGGTGTTTGTATATTTAACTGTTTGTTGGATTATTATTAAAAAACTTTTGTTGGATATTCATCGCTCTGCTCCTTCATCTGTGTTCCTCAGCCAGCTTATACACACCACCAGTATAAACATTGTCTGAAACATGATTACAACATTTATAAATTAAAACTGTTTCCTAATCATTCCAGTTAACATGTTTGCCATCACTGCTCATTATTTTAACTGTTTCTCTCAGATGCTGAAACTAAAAACTGTGCATGAAAGTTGCAGAGACCCATGAGTATTTAATGAGGGGAGCCCAGAGGCGCTTTATGATTGGCTGTCAGTCTGCTGATTATTTCACTTCTGTAGAGTAGGGTTTCATAATTCAGGGTTAAAATGATGCTAATCATCTTTAAAAATTAGAGATTAGGATGAGTGCCTACTAAAACTGTGCTGGACGTAGTTTAGCAAATAACTCTTTCCGGTGCAGTTTAAGGTGGGCATGCATGCCATTGGACTAATGTTTATGTGTGCAGCACATGCAATAAATAACACAACAGTTTTTAATCAGTTTTAAATTAAATGCATTTTTTCTGTGCCCCTGGACTACATGCACTCTTGATTGGGTGTCACTGTATACTGGGTGCTGTGCATGGTCCTGGAAGTCTCAAGTTTTGGGTCAGAGTCTGTTCTTGTCCCTCACTGCCTCTGCTGGACCAGCAGAGATGCTTGTATCAGTCTTTACAGCCCTAAAACTGCTGATATATATATTTTTAAATGACTAAATGTCTCTCTTTCTGCCCATCAAGCTTTTTCCTTTCAGTTCTGGGGCCTAAACCACATGCAGGGAATTCTAAATCTCCTTCCTCTACAATCCAGGGGCCTGTAGCACAGAAGCTGAATGTACAATGTCAAGATTTTCAAAAAACAGCTTTGTTCTCTTTGCTCCTCTCAAAGGTATTCAGAACAGTAGAGGACAGAATGTGTTATCTCTGAATACAGAGTAACTGCTCTGGTCTCAGGGAGTCTCTGCAGGCACAGTGACATTTGTCTTGTGATTATGGTGGCCGGTGAGTGGCAAGTGGTGTTCAGTCATTTACAGTGCACTTTCCCCACTGAGTAATTCCCCCCATAATTGTAATTGGAGCTGATATTTACAGCTTCTGCGTGTGTAAGTGCATGGAGCATAGTGACTGTGTGTGAATGAGCGTGGGCCTGTTAAAACGCAGCGTTTGCGTTTATTTCAGGTGTCTCTGATAGAGATTGGTCATTGGTATATTTGAGAGAGGCTAAAATAATGATGGTAAACGCCAATGGAAGCTGTAATACCAGCTCTCATAAGCCATGAGTAGTAAGTCATATATAATAAAACATTCTTCCTGCTTATTAATTTTGGTTAAGGTTTTATTTCTGTTATCTGCTTTCAAAACTTGCAAATTAAACAAATTACTTTAATAAAAATTACATACATCATTTTTCCCTTTTATTATTGATTATATTGTGTTTCTTTTTGTTTATGGATTTGTGAGGCAGGATGACATTACATGACGTAAACTGTCAATCAAGATCAATATTTAAGTTGGCTCAGTTTTTCAGGTTCCTGGACAGTGTCTAGCCTTGTTATCAGCTGCCGTGCTGTAGAGTATGTTTGAGATTGACTGTCACCCGCTCATGGGCTAAAGTAGTTTTGTGGGAATAATAATTGACAACAGAATGGAAATATAAGGCTACAGTTATCTGGCTCCTCTGAGGCCACTGTGGATGAGAAATGCCTGATATTAATGTGTAGGAGGGTTCTACTTGAAACCATCTTCCCTGCATGAAGTTATTGATTTGCTGAGGGGTCGAAGGAGGAGAAGAAAAGGCATCAATGAAGAATTAAGAGAAAGATTAAAGTTAGAAAAAAACAACCAAATGTACTCCACTTCCAACAGGTACAGTTAGGGTAATACATGTTGCCTAAAATAAACCATGCAGCTTGTGTCACGCAGACAAAGGCCAGTATCTAATAAACAGTTTAATTTATGTTCTTATTCTCCTGCCATGATTTAATCATTTTAATTACAAATGAACAATGCAATGTGGTCATTCATTTAAACTTTGGAACCTCATTTAAGGGTTCAATAAATAGCCTGAGTTTTGTTTTCATTAAGCACATAAGTGTTTTGAACCAAAACATAGCTGATTTTGTTCTCTCGACCAGAAATAAGTTTAAGTGAGAGTTTTCCCCAGAGTAAATTCTCTTGTTTCTGACATTCGAACAAAGAGTGTGTCAGTTATCACAGCCTCGGCTGTATTTCAGTGCTTGGGTTTACAGAGTGGGCCTGTAGTCCGGTGTTCACTTAGTGCGAGCCCCATTTTTTACTGTCATGTTGCAGTGCAACACATATTTTTAGAGGGGACAGATCTCAGAGTATCAAGTGAGTGCAGGTCTCCTGATAATACACAGCAAACACAGCACGGAAATGATGGTATATAGGTTGACAGGTCTGCACGAGCCAGCTGTGCACACAAAGTCTTTTAGGGTCGTTTATACACTTTATTATTTGGTGATAAGATAAATGTATCTGTTTGTGAAGCTTGTTTGTCATGAAGACTGTTGTGGTATATAATCATGGAGCTGTTCTGAAAATTCGCTTCCATGCATTTCTCGATACCCGAGTGGTCGGCTAATTGCATTACATTGCAGGATACTAATTATGGGGTAATTACTATGTCATCCATAATGTCATTAAATAACTCCCTCTGAAGATCAGATCACATTTAAAGACCATTTATGCAAATGAAATAGCTTTTTGCAAAGGGAACATAAACTTTGTCTTGCAACTGTAAATTGAAGAGGGCCCTAATTAGTCCCCTGCTTCAGGTGCTGGATAGCAAACTCTCACAATGAAAGTATTATCCTGCATTTAACTGCACATCACAAACTGTTACTCATTTTAATCTCGTTTTGAAAGATTCCATGTTTATTCTTGGACCTCATTAAAATGGGATCAGTGGTTTGAGGAACCAGTTTGGAATTATGTGTATCAACAAATATGCTGATGTTTTTGGATCATTTCTGTCTGTCCCATTATGCTCATGATCACTGGTCCCACACCGGACTGCTTTCATTAGAAGCTACAAGACCTGCATGATCAATATCATTACAAGAGTGTATTTTCAATGCTCTGTTTAAATTCATATCATCTGCAATACTTAAAGTTTTCTGATGTTTATGACAAACAAAATTGTCGTAAAGGGACAACTGTTGCCTTTATCTGCAGAACACATCTGTCATTTACTTGTTTATGGGTGGTTCTTGACCTTTGCAGACATATTGTGAAAATTAGGAACAATTGCTAATGAGGTAACTATGATACTCTAATATAACATGCAGACCTGTCACTGACCTCCATTGGTCACATGATCCATCATAATTTGTACTGACCTATGATTGGCCAGTGTTGGTGCTTTCTGACCCGACCACATAAGGGCAGACCTGTCTGTCAGCATCAGCTGGAGGGTCCTGCCTCCAGGATCTTCTGAAATCAAAGTTCCAAGCTGTGAAATTAGAATTCCTTCTCCTTAATCTGAATCAAATCCTGGAATTTTGTTTAGCTTTGAGAAAATTATGTTTGTATTTTGGAGGTAGTAAAAGTAATAGTAATGTTAGTAGTTATGTTCATGGAACTGTTTGTGAAATTTAATTCCATGTATTTCTCAATACCC
>JAZGTJ010019981.1:0-10624 GCA_036877575.1 Botia almorhae | reverse complement strand
AAATATTGGAATATTTGTGTTCTAAACTAACTTGTATACGATCTCAAAGCGTGTACACACTCAAATGAGGATATTTTGAAGTCTTTATCAAAAGGTACAAACACTTTGTAAGCTACAGGATCCGTCGTCACGTGTCGTCGTGTGTGTGGGATTGGGTTTGTTTGTAAGTATCTTGCTGTGATGAACTGAGGGTTCAGGCTCCTCCTCCCTGCAGTGAGTGCGCCTCAATCAACACCAGCAGTAGCACTGCTGGAAAACCTTCTTAAAAGTGTCCTCATTCTGTCAGGCTCTGTCTCTCGTGTCTCTCACTCTAACACATCCTCTACAGCAGCATCTCAGTCTGTGATTGTTTAAAGCCGACCGGACCATCTCAGCTGCCTGGAACATGTTTCCTACACGATTCCTTTCACCACGGGACAAAACTGACTGCTAAGTATGACACTCACCGAGGGCTGATGTCCTCTGGCATGAATTTTAAAATGCGATGAACTTTTAACACTTTTGGTCACTGTTCTGCCACAAAGCACCTTCACCCTTCACCTCTCCCTGTTTCTGGACAGGAGACAATCTTTCAATCTCCTCGTAATATCTTATTGAGCATTTATAGTTTTTAGGCCCAGCAAGTTATACAATTACAAGAGATTCACGCTTGGTTTGCTCTCTAATAAAGCAATCAGCAGTCGAACCCGCAGCTAGCTTGTCTAAATCTTTTGTTGCCATGACGACAGTAAACCTGGTAACACTGTTACATGCAATGGTTTCAGAAAGAGTCATACATTTTTGGAACTATCTGCAAATCTCTGTTTACATGAAGCAAACTTCACTCACAGGAATCACTTAGGTAACGCATAAATCTATGCAGAAATATAATCCCACCTCAAAAAGCACAATTTAGGCAACTTAACAGTATAAATAATAAACAGGATTTTTCTGATTAATTCATGTAACTGCTGTTTAAAACCCTCAGTAATGATGGAACTGTGTCGCTTCATCGAGTGTGTTTCTGCAAGCACAATTTTTGCATTTGGCTTGAGGGATCTAAAATGATTTTCTGTGGTAATCAACATTATGTCTTACTTGCATTGAATTACATTCCCTGTAAAAAACACAACATAAACAGCTCTGTCTTCATTAGTGCTCCACTGATACGTGTGTTCCACGGTAACCTCTACATAAAACACACACAAATCACACACACACACACACTGCAGAAATTACATGCACATGTTATTTACACAATATCATATATTATTTCACACGTTTACTCAGAATCAATTATTCTGCCCAATTAATCTGAAACTGATTAAACAAGCCAAAATCACCTGCCAAACAAACAGGTTTATCTGCCAATACCGCCTCAAAATGAAACAAACTGTCCAAATTATTGGCCGGGATGATATTTCAGTCTGTTACTGACCTTAATTTGAAGAATGTGCCAAAAAATGGTCGACTACTGTCAAATATCACCTGCCTTCTTCACACAGTGAAACATTTTTAGCACATTTCAGGTGTGAGTTTTACAAAACAGCGCTTGCAGACGAGTACATTTTTGGCCAGTAAAAACAATTACGGCAGTGAGGTAATGAAGCGCAATTGAGGTGCAAGAAAAGTCTACGTGACATCTAAGATTGGTCAGGTGACCAGAGTCCAGCGCTGCAGGTCAACACAGCCGACATGAAAGTGCAGCGGCTGTTCAATTTAACGGCTATTGCTGGAGGATGTGAGGTAAGGTAGAGAACCCTGAATGAACAGAGAGCAAAAGAAAATCCCATAAGCCTCTGAAACACATCAGCTGTAACACATGACATGTCATTAGATCTGTGGGGATGGATGTGATGCTCACAGAAAATCAAACCCTGAAACACAGATCCCAACACTTCTGTATGTTGTACAACACCACACACACGTGCGCTACGAGTGAGAAACTCTGATCTCAGATCTGCTCTGAGAAGAAACGCGTGACTGTCGACAGCTCTCATGCTTCCTGTTCAGATAAGAGGAGCTGTACTGGAAGCTCAGCCAGGCAGAAGGCAGAATTTGTGATAATGATATTCCTAAATAATCAACACTAATTACAGAGGTCAACCAAAAATATTCCCCACATATGTCTGCTGTCGGGAAACACCACCCTCTGAAAAACTGTATGAGCGTGTGTTTAGAAGCCAGTAAAAACAACAAGTGACTATTTGATGAAGACGATGAGTCATTTATTTCTGACTCTGCGGCCGCCCACCGGACTTCATGTGTAACGCGTGCAAATGATTTGAATTGTTTTACTCCTCACACCTGCAGCTCCCTCCACAGACAAACATTTACAACTCTAACCGCCGGTCAATGTGACTTCTAAAGCATGAACAACTCGGTCAAAAGAATAACTTCAAGAATAATTGTGTGTTTATTGATTTATGGTCATGTAGATAGCTGGACTACATCACACCTATAAGCTCAAAACCACTCAACGTTAAACACTCCAATACTGAAATCCTTTTCTTTTCGTTCTGTTAGACGTTCGTAGGCTTTGAAAATAAAACGATTAGACATGTTTATTATTTTCCTTTGCTAGAGTGTAAAAGTGGCACAGCCTTCACATTTTCGTGACATCATCAGCTGAACATTTTTATTCCTGTAAGTTATTTCTGTTTCAGTGGTCCCCAGGCCCGTCTTACCCCAAAACCCCGTCCAAAACCTCTTCAGTAACTCCAACAAACCACAAACGTGCCTTATCATCTGTGCACACACAGCCGTGCACGCCTGTCATTCACAACCTTGTTGTGACGCTAGCAAAGTTATCTGGCTAATTCACTAATGCTTCAAGCCACCAGTAAGAGCGCAGTACCCTCAGCTCATATATTACACAGAACATCATTTAGTTGAATCATCAACACTGTACACAAATATAAAACAAGCAATCAAGAGACATAAAATCAACATTATGGGAAAACTGACTCAAACAGTGCATGTATTCTGTTATTAGCGTCTTCCACACAGCGTCATAAACACACACAACACACGGTCATTCACTCATGTGACTTTAGCTATTTTAATCTAAATAGTCAGTGTGAAACAATGATAATCTGACACTCTCTGATGTCAGTGATGTTCATGATTTTAATCAGTCATTATTACACATTAACTGCAATCATTCAAACGTCTGTAATAATGTTACGATCTTTAGTAAGGGTTCATATTAGATGCAACACAAATCTTTTTCTGCTGTCTGTCCAGGGGTCATCTGAAGCATAACTTCTCTTCATGAACATGTTCTTGTGCTCCTCACTAATTAGGGTGACTCAGCGGTGTTTCGTAGCTTCAGACGCTCACCTCTGATGTAATCATCAGAGAGTTTCTGATTGGCTGATTGGCACAAACCTCTGGTGTAAATCCTTTCATCTGTATGAAAGAGCAGAGCATTACTCACGCTGACTGCAGAGGGGACCTCCGTATGTCGTCATGGTGCAGTCACAGGTAAACCCCTCCCACTGCTGCAGACACACGCCGTGATTGGAGCAGGAGTCCTCCATACAGCTACTGCCAGGCCCGGCTAAAACAAACAGGAAATGCAAGGGTGCATTACGACACACAAACAACATAAACACATGAAATGATACTCGCTTTTTAATTTTGAAAACATTTCTATAAAATGATCTGAACTGACACTGACCTTCACAGCTGCGCTCCACCTGCCCCACGCGGTGTAGCGCGTCTGTGATCAGGTCCGGCAGCCTGCCGTTCAGATCCACTGAAGCCAGGCAGCCCTGGTAGCCATCTCGAGAGGCTATGAGCTTGGGCAGACTGTTGTACATGCCCTTCCCAACACCTCCAATGTACAGCTCTCCTGCAGCACACAGAATGAAGAAGGGCTTCAGAATAACACAGGGGGACTGAAGATTTACTGTATACTGTATTATGGGTTTTATTATCTGCAAACAAGAAAATAATATTAAACTATCATATGTTAGAATGAATACCGTACAGCTGTTTTATATAATACATAGAAATAAAGATTACTAGATGCTGTAACCATTCATTGTTCATTGTCAATACGAGTTAACCAATGCATTAATGTTAACGAACAGGAACTAATTGAAGTAAACGCAACTCAACGTAAACACCCTCTGGATTTGAACCTGCATTTACCGCAAAAGCATCAAGGCCTAATGTCCCTTTAGCACACGCGCTAACCACTAATCCACTTAATCCAGCTCTCTGTAGAGAATCCAGCGCTGAGCACAAGCAGCTCCGCTCACAATAACTCAGACATGCTTATTAGCTCTGTATGTCTCACTCTTACACAAAGACCATTAAAGAGCTTTCAATCACAGTATTTAATTATACAGTCAACTGTTATCATTAGGCATTCAGTGGAACTGGGCAGCAGGAGAGCGGAGCGTTCAGATGAAGGAAGTGCAGGCGGATTGTTAAAATGACCAGTCAATCTCCCGTCATGCGACTGGAGTCATGCAACATCCCTGCAGCAAGAGAGGAGCAACACCTCAGTCTGTGCTCCATCACAACTGGCCCTGGTGTTCTTTTTAGTACTTAAAGACTTGTGACTGGAAGCTTATTTTCATAGCAAATACCCCATTATCACATGATGCATTTTGTTGTAATACGATAAGTTTATCATTCATTTTGAATCACTGTATTTAATCTTGTAAGACATCTAATAGCAGGCTTGTTGTGTGCGCTTTATCTAACGTTGAAATCATTCTGTTTACTGCAAATAAATAAATAACTGAACACACTGAGAAACAGGAAGCTGAACTGACGTGTACTAATGTCTGGATATTGGCATCCTTCTGTTTCTGGAGCAAAACAGAAAGTGTAAAAGCGCTGATTGACTCGCCTCAGCTTTCCTCTATCGACTAACACATGAAATAAAGACAGTCTGCCAAGATTCTGTTAGATACCAGACATCACTCAGAGAACAGAGATAAAAATGTCTCCAATGGCTTTAGCTGCTGTATTTCCAGTCAAAGTCCTCCATTTTGAAGTAAACATAAATAATATTTGAGCTCAGAATCAAGATCTGAGATGAGAAACTTTTTAGTGAATTCAGAAGCACCAAATTATGCAAAGACGGTTGCTGTTCTTTTTCTCTTTTCCCTGAAGGCATTTCTGTCTGTGAAACAACAGTGGAAAAACCACAGCTAGACTGAGAAGAACTGTAAGGTAGATTTCAGAAGCAACATGATTTTTACAGAGAGCTGGAAGCAGTGTATGTACCCATCATTAACAACAGATAAAGGACAAAAACAAAGGAGTGACAATTATTCCCAAGAGACTCTATATTTCATAGTCCATATTTTCTGCTTCAGGAAGCTCCTAACATGAGCGTAACTCTATGTACTGTCTCTCATTATTATGTTAACATGAACTAGTGCTGACCTAGTTTCTTCATTGTGTTTTACCGCTGCAATGTCTGACAGAAAGTTGCTCTTGTGCTCTATTAAAACAACCGAATCAACACTTTTTACTTTCTTTTTATACATTTTCATATTCCAGACACCCCAATGCATCTCAAAGCACCCAGAGGGTTTACCAACATTAAAAACACAAACGTCAAGAGTCAATGAGGTTAGTAAGTTGTACTGTTGAGCAGCTCTGTGTACTGCAGATCCCTCAGAAGTGTAAAATAATCCAAAAGAAATGGACAGCTGGATGAATAGTGTACGAGCGGCACCTTTCAGATCCAGGTTGCGAGCGCCGCTGGAGTGCTGCGTGACAGTGCGGGAGTCGATCTTAAGCGTGTGCAGGTTGTTGTCGTCGCGGGAAACCATCACGTTGTGCCATTGGTTATCGTTAAGCGGCCTGTCAGAGTTTCCCTTCATGAGCGATGGGCCGTTGCCCAAGTCGAAGACATAATGAATGTACCTGTAACACATCAGATCGTCTGTCAATCATCCAGCACAAAGAATCAGGCCCGCCTCTTTATGAGGAAACCAACAGCTGTAATAAAGACTTCAAATACTGACACACACACACACAGCTGAGTGGTTTATTCCTCCATATATCACATTTAAACCAATATCTTAAATACAGTGTTCTACTTTACACTGAAATAGCTGATTATTAATTATAATTATGACTGACAGCATATCAGTAAATGGATCATTTCATGAAAACTTCTGTAAACTGGTATTAAATAAATAGTTTCACTGTTACTTTCAAACAGATAAAACAATCTGACCGTGAGATTACAACACGAGAGCAGCTCGTTCTCTCCTGAAACACGTGTACATTTGTTTTCCTGTTTTCAAACACATTGTTACTTCACATGACCTTAAATACCGTCCTGCTGTGAGCTGTTTGCTTCGCTTCATGAACTCTTTTCTGAGGAATTTATGAACCGAAAATAAATGGGAGAAATAATTCGGAACGAAGGCTGCAGTTTCACTTCTGTTCAAACCCATAACAACAGCTGGTGGATACTGACAGGGTCATAAACATAAAAATCACTCTTATATTCATAGAACCTGTAAATGCTGGACTGTGCAAATGCTAATAGCTAAATAACTTTAATATAAAAAACACATTTAAATAAATCACTTTCCTGTAATAAATCATCAAGTTTTTTTCCTCCTCCTCATACTTTTAACTAAATGTGTGAATCTTATACCGTAGTTTGACTCACCCTCCTACAGTTAAAATTCACATCCAAGTAACCTCTCTTAACTAGTCATAATCTTAAACACGCTCTTTAGTTTGGTGGTGTAACTGTATGTGGATGTCTCCTAAACTAATTTCTCAAATCGGCCGCCTACAGACGATGTTTGAATATCTACAGAGGCTCGTGGGGACATCTCATCTCAAACAACCTCAACATCACAACAAGCGTGTGATTGTTGTGTGGGAAAGACTTCTGACCGGCTGTTTCAACAGAAACTGTTGATGTCTGAACAACAGATCGTGTTTTGTACGTCATTTACAATATGATACGGTTGAAAAAAACACATGCTTAAAAAAATGACAGTTACAGTAAGGCAGTTACTATTGAAGCAGTGTGCAAAAGGCTTTAAGGCTAATTTCTGGTTATGGGTTAGCGTTGTATATTTGTGTGGGTGGGGCCAGCACATCACCAGAGAGCTGCTGTCACACACCTGAAGTAAACACACAGTGTAGCAGATGCCCTTCATCACCACATGTTATGAATGCACACACAACAGGAAAGAGATGTGACTGTATCCTTGGCAACCACAGAAAAGTTACAAAAGTTACTGTGTTTACAGGCTGGACAAAACTGAAATTAACTTTGAAAATTATTCTGTTAGACAGAGTACGTCATATATAATATATTAATTTTGTGTGACTAGGCTTGACTTACATAATAATGTAGTATTAAGGAATTAAGTAAGAAGTATTTGTGCCTGGCGTTCCATTGTTAGTATCTAATAATGCTGTACAACACCCAGTGAAAACGTTTTCCCTCTGTGCTAATAGATGTACTGCCACAAACGCTTGTTTAGTGAATATTTCTCTGAATACTTTTCTCCTATCTCTCTCTCTCTCTCTCTCTCTCTCTCTCTCTCCTGGGATCTGTATCATATACAGCTGTGCTGAGGGTTTAATTTTCATATTGGAGTCAAATGTGATCTCTCCCTTTTTTTCTCAGTCAGGTCTGTCTCTAAATCTGCTAGAATAATTTCATAACACTCTCAATATTTTGTGCCTATTTCTGGTATTTTTAGCTCTGTATTTGTGCAGTATTATTAAACAATCTTCTGTTCTTTTCTCTCCTTTATAGTTCATAACTCTATAGTTCATAACTCTATAGTTTAATTAAATGACTTTAACGCTGAAAGCTGATTTATTTCGGCAGTTTGGTTATGGCTAGCAGCTATGCGTTCTCCTGACTACAGCATAAAATCTTAATAATGAAGAGCTTTTATTTCTTACTTTAACTCAGACTGGATAGAAGCTCAAATACAAACGGCTAAGTCATTTAAAGCTGCAGTGTGATATTTTTTATGTTAAAATACTTTTTGTGGTTTAGGGACATTTGCAGGTTGATTTCCAAAATGTATAAACACTGTTACACTTTTCAAACTTTGATTCATTTGAGCATTCATACAGGCCCAGTACTGTAATATTGGCTCAACCAATTGCACGAGTCGGGGGCAGAACTTTTTGTTTGTCTGACCAATTGCAGGTAAGAGCAGCAGAGCTCGAGGGAAACTGGCTGATAACATTCATTGTTTTTGGAGTTCAATTTAGTGATACTAATGGTGCAGAAATGACTTGCTTTAGTTTTAAATCTGGATTATAAACACAATCTCACTTCACTCACCCTTTCACAAGTTCAATCACGATAAAGTCACTTCCGTCTCCAGAGTTAAACAGCATCAGTCCGTCGAGGCTGGTGGTCTTGAACTGGAAAAACAGGTGCATGGACGCATAGGCCTGCAGAGTGGACAGTGCCACATAGCTGGCCCGGTTCCGGAAACTGACCGGATCGGCCACGATTCGACGCATGCCAAAGCGTGCGTTCAGCTCGCAGTGGGAGATGTCTCCATTCTTGCACTGGTCCAGGTAGGGCACGGCGTTGAATAAGAGTCCCTGCAGGTGGCCAATGAAGTTGGAAGGCATGACGGAGATAAAGCGCCGTTCGGTCATGATGCCCGTCTCTATGTGGTGGAACTCCAGCTGTGTGTGTGCTCCGCTCATCTGGCCTGTGGCAGAACCAAACATGCTTGATTAGTCGAGTCTGGAAGCTGATGATATGGAGGAATGGCAGCGCACTGCCTGAGCTCGTCCTAAGGCAACTACAGCTTTGATGTTAAATTCAGAGCTGGATGTGCAGTAACATTCACACACAAGATGAGTTTAAAACTGAGATCTGATCCAGATGTCATTTCTGCATGTTTATACATTTTCAAACTAGTCAGTTACCACTACAATAAACTTTTACGTCATATTCCAACTGGACACGATGCTGTAAGATTATAACAAGCAATTTGTTGTTCCACACTTAAAACATGTAAACAATGCTGTGTGTCTCAAATGCAGCTGGGCAATACAAAAGCACAGCTATGCACAAAAGAGATGGAACGCTTTTAGTGTCTGACACACACAGTGTATGAAATCTCTCTCACCCTCTACGGTCACATTGTCAACAGAAAGCTGCAGACTCTTCCCACGACGCGCCACCTTCACAGAGTGCCATTCATTGTCATTCAGCTTCTGTCCTGCAAACAGAGTCTCCGGCCCTTTACCTGCACAGAGAACAGAGTGAAGTCACACAGCTGTGAGCTGCTTCTCTTATGAGCACAGCTCATGAATCACACACACTCACTCACAGTGAACTGACAGAACAGAGAGAGTTCACACTCGCACACTGACGCTGAAGAACAGCCGCACACATGCAGATGTTTCACACAAGCACCCACCCACACAAAACACACATCTTGACAACCACATATGTCTTTCTGCTAACACTTTCTGTGTGGAATGTATAGGCTACATCTATAATGCCTTACACAGGTTTAAATGTATTCATAAGGACGTCATACTCAGCTTTATAAAGCAGATGATAGTCAGTCCTTGGTGCTGAACGGTCAACAGATGGTTTGTTTGCAATAAATCACAGCTGTGACCTTTTCACCAGGATATAATTAGTGTCACTGCACAGCGCTGATAAATGATCAGTATTTGTGTTGTACAGCAACATTCTGTGATTGTTTACACACAGAGTTCAATGTTTATCTGTTGATATTTGCAACACTTTACTGAAGTACCTAAATTCAGACAGTTTCTCAACACTGATCTCTGCCATTGGTCAGACAGTCCCGCCCCAAACTCACGCCATTGGCTGAGTCGGTGCTGTCGTGTCATAGCTGGGCGGGAACATCTTAATAGCGCCACAGAGCAGCTACGCTTCCTTAACACACAAATGGTGCACTTACACACAATCCCCTCTGCAAGCAGTTTAACACTAAAAATAATTACGTGCAAATATCCCGTCTATTTAACCCTTTGTGACATCACAGAACATCTGTGTTTGCAGGAAGCTGTTTTCCAGAAGCAGCAGACAGCACTAGTAATGGTACTTTTAAAGGCTGCTCCTACTTTAAACGTGTCGCAGAACCTAATTGATTTGGTGTCTTGAAAACACTTCGCTTCAATAAACACAAACAAACAAGCAACCGCAGCTGTCTGTACAGCAGTGCTGCTTATTAAAACAGAACGTGACAGCTGCGCGTCAGAACTCATGTAGAACATTAGACAAACACATTACACTCAAACTGAACTGAATGTGAACTGAATTGATCCTGGATTTATGTGGGAACATCTTACAGGCTCTGGAGTTTTTAATGACACTGTACTGAGCTTCATACAAGCACATACAACAGCAAATCCTTCACAGACCACCAGAAAACTCTCTGAAACCTCTGAACACTCACAAATATCATAGCACTGAAGGTGATTCTGGGTGTATCATTCAACAGAGGCAGAAATAAGAGATTTCTGTTCTTTTAAATAATTGAGTTGGTAGGATGCCCTACACCACAGGGTGAGTGTTTAGACACATTCAGAGACTGAAGTGAGAGAATACACGAGTGAGTCTGCAGAAGCTGCCTCAGCTCTCCTGTGAGTCTGACACTGTGCTTCAGAGTCTCTCACTGCA
>JAZGTJ010019980.1:0-10625 GCA_036877575.1 Botia almorhae | reverse complement strand
CTCTCTGCTCTCTCTCTTCTCTCTGCTCTCTCTCTCTCTGCTCTCTGCTGTCTCTCTATGCTCTCTTTCTCTCTGCTCTCTCTCTTCTCTCTGCACTCTCTCTGCTGTAAAGCAAACACATCTCACACAGGTCTGTTATATCTGTTATAGTTTTCCATGCATTGCCAGTGGGAACAGAACCATCTGAATATTAATAGATGCTGTTGAGACACAAGTGAGCGGTCCGGATGAGTGTCCTCTTGTCTCTCCAGGGTGTCGATGTGCGGCTGATCGGATGGATTTCTGTGCATTTATTCTGCTGCAGCGAATGTTCTGATCTTTGTGAATCTTCACGTTTGAAAGATTTGAACATACTGGACATCTCTTCAGTCGTGGGTTATAATGGTCATATCTGTGATGTTGGTACTGATGGCATTTGGTGAGTCTTCAGGCAAGATCTGATAAACTCTGTTCAACTGTATTGAGTTTCAATATTATTATTTTAAATACTGTCATATGTAGAAAAAATACCACATTGTTACCCATTTCTAAAATAAGATTATTTCTCATTTCTAGTGTGAGAATGTTAAGAGAGATTGTCAATATTCATTCACTTGTGGATGGACAGAACAGGGTTAGAGTCCTTTTGTAGTCCTTTTGGTTATTATTGGTCAATAAAACAATCTTTGTAATGATAGAAGAACCAGTGTGTGTGTTTGCGGAGAGATGAAGTTGTGTGTTGTTCATAGTCTAAAGAAGATTAAATGCATCTGTGCTGATTAAAACTTATGCACAGCGCAGGTAAACGTCTGCAGCTGTTTTGAAGCTCTGCAGCTCTTTTCAAATGCTCCAGTATGTCAAAGTGCAAATAACGTTCAGTTACATTTCAAATTATAGCATCTTTTCCAGCAGCAAGACACGCGTGTCGTCAGGGCAGATTAGACTGTGCTGTAGATTTATAGAAGGAAAACCTCAAGAAGAGGTCAAAGAGATGCCAAAACTGCCTCACATGAAGCTGAGCTTCCAAAAAACCTTTTTAAAACATTCAGTTGTATCTGGACCACAACACGACTTTCTTTTATCCCAAATACAGAATGAATGTCACCCCAAAACTTAATCTGTCAGTGTTCCAAACTGGAGTGTTGTTCTACTGTGGAAACAGATTTGTTAAGCAGAAACTTTTCCATACAATTAAATCAAACAGGACAAAAATATACCACATTTAATATCTGCAGTATGTTCCACATCTGCTGAAGTCATTTTGAAGTTCCTCACAGTACATCTTCAACAGCTTTCTACGGTTCATTGTGTTGTCATACTTTTGTTCTTTTAACTGGGCTTTAAAATTCCAGCGTTCATTTTTGGATGAGTTATTGTTGTAACACTGAACATGTGTTCAGATTTGTGTCTGTTATTACCTTAAACTGTAAAAAAAAACTGTCTACACACTTCTAAAGCTGGATATATAACAGGAATAAGGAATAACTCTCTCTGGAAACATTCCACAGACACTCAACATAGAGTTGTGTGGTATAAAGCTTTGAGATGGAATTTTGTTGTGGACTGGAGCTTGTGTGTTTGTCAGGCAGCCCAGACCTGTGACCTCACTGATGGTCCTTGGCCAACTGGAAATGTTCTCTGTGGTCGGTCTAAGCAGATCTGTGGAGACTTTGATTATGAGACTAACTGCGAGACACAGCACTAGGCTCCTGCTCAATGTGCCTAAAGCTGCAGAAAAACAGATTGGACATGAATTAGTGTACAAACACAGAAATAATACATTCCCATGAGCAACATTAAATACAGAACTAAAGGTTTACTGAAATGTGAGTGCTTCTTACCAACAATGCTGTGGATAAAAGGTGGCCAGGGTGTTGCTAAGGGTGGTTGCTAAGTGTGCTTGATCAAAAACCAATAATTACTCCTTAGGGATAAATGGGCTTTGTTGTACTCTGAGCTCTCTTGCTGTCTACTGCTTACACCCACTGCTGCCTTCAAAGAAGCATTAAACAGAACGTGTGTCCCCTGGTAGTCAAACCCATAACCTTGGTGTTGCTGGCACCATGCTTTTACCAGTTTACCTTCGTATATCTTTCCATTTGTGTACATTGATATTGTCATGGTTAAAATAACATTTTCAGTAATTAAAACTGGGTCATATATTCAGTACAGCACGTATATATATATATATATATATATATATATATATTACAGTAAACACGTGCTGTGTGTTATTCATGCCGAAACTGCTACTGTTATTATTTGTGTTCTGTATGATGCATAAAAAAACACCCTTCTTATACTGTGTTGAAATACCTGAGATCTGTCTATAGCACTTATTCACTGTTGTCTCTTATTGTAGTTGAAGTTGCTTCCTTGTGCTCATTTGTAAGTCACTTTGGATAAAAGCGTCAGCTAAATGACTAAATGTAAATGTAAAATTCATCAAGTCACAGTAGAAGCTGAAAATTTTTAAAATAAAAACACGTTATTGTTTAAGTTTTATTTCAAGGTTGGTTTGAAGGGTAATAGTGCATTAGAAGCAGATTTTGGTAATAGAAGATGTGAAGGAGCAGAAGATTGTGTGTTAACTCTGTGAATCTGTTTTTGTCAGGTTGGGGAGATTGGTCCACACTGCAGTTCACTGACAGTCGACCTCTTCAGCTTTCACTGCAGAAGACCCTTGGCTGGCCGTCCACAGACACGCAATGTCACCTCATGCTGAAACACCTGCACAATGGTGCCCGTATCGCTGTCCAGATGCCCCCCAACATCCAGGGTCACTGGGTGTCTACTGGGTGATTTTCACTATATATATTTTCACTTTATATTCATAATATAAAACGAATGTTTTTGTTGTGTTGTCCATGCTGAAACAAACAGTAGAAACAATCACAAAGTGTTGATGGTATTTTGTCTCTGTGTTCTCTCATCGTCACGGCAGCTGTGAGGTTCGGCCTGGTCCAGAGTTCATCACTCGCTCGTATAGATTCTACTACAATAACACCTTCCACACACACCAGTTTTACTACGCAGACAATCGCTGCACACACCCCACCTACACACTGACTGTGTGGGGCCGTATGCGCCTGCGCCAAGTGTCCTGGATCGTTCGGGGCGGAACTGAAGCAGACTATCAGATCCACAACACACAGGTGGTGTGTCACTCCACGGCTGTGGCCCACGACCTCTCACACAGACTGAGCTGCAGCTGCAGGGGACCCACAAGGGCCCTAGGGCCCGAACAGGAGTGTGACCCCTGGTTGCCAGGCATGAGTTATGAGCTGTGGAGTGAGGAGGGCAGAGGCAGTAACTGCACCAGAGAACTGAATGCTGCCATGCATGAGCTGCAGCTGCTGCGTGTAGAGAAGCAGTACCTGCATCAAAACTTAGACCAGCTGGTGGAAGAGCTCTTTCTGGGAGACATACACACAGAACCAGAACAGCGGATCTACTACAGACCCTCCAGTTACCAGCCTGCACTGCAGAATGCCAAGGTCAGTGTGTGTGTGTGTGTGTGTGTGTGTGTGCACCTTTGCATCTATATTTTGTGTGGACAAGTGAGAGCAGACTATCAGAGTGAGGACATAGAGAATGAAGTGAGACATTTTGGCCGGTCCTCACTTTCTGACCCTTCTTTAAAGGGCTGTTTGAGGGTTGAGACTTGTGAGCCTGTGGTCCTGGTATTCACTACGTTACAGGGACCAAATGTTCCCACAGGTATAGTAATACCAGTGCATTTTGACCTTTAGACATGTTTTGAAAATCAAAAATAGCAGTAAGTTTTCTTTGATGGTTAGTGGTAGGGTTAGTGTAAGGGGATAGAATGTACAATTTTTACAGTATAAAAACCATTACATCTATGAAATGTCCCCTTTAAGCAGAAAAAAAACAACGTGTGTGTGTGTGGGGGGGGGTATTTAACCATATTTTGGGTACAAATATGTATCCACAAGCCAGAAAAACCTTACAAATCTGAGCAAAACCTCCTTTTGGAGACATTCTCATTTGTAAAAACAAATATTACAACAAAAATATAGTAAATAAGTTTTTTTATTGTAAAAATGCTGAAAGGTTTCTGTTAGGATTAGGGTCAGAGTGCGGGTTTGAGTTATATTGTTTATAACTAGTAGTGTATAAAAACAATAGAAGTTGATGGAATGTCCCCAGCTAGATAGATAAGTAAACACATGAGAAACATTTGATTCTAAGCTTGCGTTTATCTAATGTAACTTATAGATGAACTAAATACAAACAGAAGTGTTTTAATACAGAAAACAAACACGCCAAATAACTGTAACAACAGCCCATAGGTGTTACTATGGTAAAATACCATCAAACTAGTGCTGGGGGTTGAGTTAGCACAGAAACTGTGTTCAGAAGTTTCTCATCTGGTGTGAGGCGGCAGTTTGGCAGAATGCTAACGTGTTAATGGCGTTCAGCAGTACAAGCCTTTATTGCTGGATGAGTTAGGGTTTATATTCATCTTTCCTTTCCAAAGATGTCACAGACATGTTTACAACTCTCTTCCCGAAGAGAATAAACGTAATGTTGCTACATTGTAAAAATCAATACAGTGACTGACTCCTTTTTCCTGCAACATGTTTAAAACAGGTCTAGTTATCAAGGGAGTGATGTTACCAGTGGTTGTTTAGGCTTAAACTTGTTTTGATATGTTTAGTTTTATTTTGTATTTGACATTTACAACAACAAACATATTTCACTGTTTGCCTGAAGGATCAATCAATGTACAGTCAGCATGATTTTGTGTATTTATTTCAATATGCTGCTACTATGAGTTCTAAATTTGGCCCAATTGAAGCTAATTTCAATTTCAAACTTTAAAATCACATCAGATGTAATTGAATGTCTCTGCTCATGTCCGCTTTCAGAATCATGACCATAGCTGCATCGCCTGCCGCATCATCGCCCGATCTGATGAGTTCCACCCACCCGTCCTGCCCCCGTGGCCCGACCTCACGGTGACCCTGCATGGCCAGTGGGTGTCTCAGCGCTGTGAGGTCCGGCCCGAGGTTCTCTTTCTTACCAGACACTTTATCTTCCATGACAACAACAATACATGGGAGGGGAATTATCATCACTATTCTGACCCAGCCTGCAAACACCCCACGTTCAGCATGTTCGCCAGAGGTCGGTACAGTGGTGGACTTCAGTCTCCTCATGTGATGGGCGGGACAGAGTTCGTGTTTGAAGGTAAGCCCTGGCTTTGACCTTTAAAATTACCAGCAAAGATGTGCCGCTTTTGTCTTAAAGGTGCACTTATGTTTACCCCTAAATGAACAGAAGAAGAAGAACAGAACTAAAGACTGGTTATAAGATGTTATGATTATCTTCATGAAATTATGCGCATTTATCATGTGTATATATAAGTGTAGTATTTGTTGTATTGCATTTATTCAAATTTTGATATAATGCAATTGTACTGCATCACATTAAATATTTCATTGACAGTAATGAGAATCACTTTTGAAAACAATGAAAATTACAAATATTATAGAATGAACCATTTGAGTTTTTGAGGTTGCTTAAGTTTTCTCTTTTACAGTAAATCACCTGCGCGTGCGGCCCCTGGACATCGCAACCACATCACTGCTCAACGCCTTCAACAGAGACGCGTGTGGCATGCAGGACGCGTGTGGCATGCAGGGCTCGTGGCAGTTGGGTGTGGAGCAGGACGTCACTCCAACCAATGGCTGCGCAGCGCTCGGGATTTGCCTCCCGCATGTGGAGTATGAACTCTTCCGCATGGAGCGGGACGTTCACGGGCGACTCTTGCTCTACAATGGACAGCGGCCAAGCGATGGCTTGAGTCCAGACCGTCCAGAGAAGAGGGCGACCTCCTACCAGATGCCGCTGGTCCAGTGCTCCGCTGGCAGTCGGAGGTCACAAATCACCACAGGAAATGACACAGACCAGCTGCGACAGCTAAGTGGCAGTGGCTGTCATTGCTATGGAGGCCTAACAACAATTGCAGCAGTTGTGTTGTTGAGTGTGATCAGGAGTTTCTTTGCCTGATGAAATGTACTTTAAATCCACTTAAAGGAGTGAATGAAAACAGACACTGTGCGCTGCAGGCGAGACGTGAGACATCATTCAGCATGAGTCTCACAGTGGACATGTTAGCAGCGTGCTGCTGAGTGAACATTGTTACACTCGTAATTGCAGTGCATCATGGGATTGAATAAGTGTGCTCCATCATGTCCACTATAGTTTCAGACACTACTACAAATGGCTGTCCCTTCAACTATTTAAGGGTATGTGGGTGATATTAGACACTGCGTTTAGAGTTAAACGCATCTTTCTGTGCTTCTGAGGGCTGCATGGAAGATGTATTTATGTAGGCCAAGTCCTAGAAATGAATTAGCATTTTAGCTAGCTTTGAAGTCTTTTTGATTGGGTTTTTTGATTGGGTTTTTGGTTAAAATTGCAATTTGTAACTTCCACCTCTTTACTACCATCTCTGTTTGAAATATAAAACTACATGTTACTAATCAATCATGTTTTTCTTTATGTATGTCGAAGTCAAATGAGGCCAAACTGTCATTTCCCAGCAGAGGCGGATTTAGTAATTTGGGGCCCAAGGCAATTTCAGGTAACATGCCGCCATTTTCTAACTCTTCATTTTTTGGGTTCTCTTTTTTAGGCCCCAAGTTAAAGTGACAGGGAAACAATACAACAGCAGAGTTTGTGAAAAAGTGATGGCTGACCACATTTTCTTTTATGCACTGCTGGGGTAGCTGCCTTTTATTCATCATTTATTGTGTGCTAATGTACTACTCGTTTTAGCTCTATCAACTAGTCTACTGTAACTCCTACTGTAACAGTGCCAAGCTGCTCACATGAGTGCAGTACTGATGGAATGGTCCACTTTAATCCACTATATGATTGCCCTGCATTCATGCTAATGCGGATTTCTGAAGCCATTTTAGTGAACAGTTTTAGAAAAACATAATTAGTAATTAATTATTAATAATAAAAAAAAAAACATTAGCTAATGCTGCGTTTTTTTGGTGGGGGGGGGGGGCTTGGTAGCTTGGGGCCCAGGGCAATCGCCTACATTTGCCTAATAATAATGGTAGCCCACTGTTGTGCTTTTTGTTGAGGGAACTAGCAGGAACTAGATACTTTCAGGTGGACCTACAATAATATGTCATCACTGCAGCATTGACCCTGTTGGTCGAGCTAAAGCACTGCTGATGACCCACAATGCACCTGGCCAGTGAACCACCAATTAAACTGCTGCACAACAATAACTGCACTTTACAAGAACAGGACTGAGTGTTTCATTCCCGCGACTAAGTTTTGACAGTTCTTATAAACATTCTGCTATCTTTTATCAAAGTTATTGTTCAGCTCCAAATAGACAAGAAATGCCAAAAATTTAAGTATTTAAACAAAAGTCTAAAAGATTTGTGCGCTGGATTCAGTTGTTCCTGTGTGCATGAATCATCACATTGAAGGACCCTCAGAACTCATTGACCCAGTCAGTTCTGGTCCTGAAGTCAAAGGGGTCATGACATGGTCAAAAAAACAGCTTTTGTGTTCCAGACGAAACTAACAGGTGTGGCCGGACAGAGGCGAGAACGGTGTTTTGCTACACAGGTTTGAGATAACAAAATGACCCGTTGAAGGGCTACATTAAACAACAGGAAATTTGATTGATCTGTATAGCTAATCACTGGTGAATTAAACAGCTCATCTGACTTTTGTAACTAAACTCATTTTAGAAACAGAGGTTTCTATAAACAGAGGTTTCTATAAACAGAGGTTTCTATAAACAGAGGTTTCTATAAACAGAGGTTTCTATATTTCTAATACTGCTGTTAGTCCAGCAGCCAGTAGAAGTGAGAATTGAACTAAACAATATTTCTCGAGGCCCCGCCCCTTTCAGCGACGCAGAACTGAGTGCTGATTCTTAGTTTTGTGTCAATCATTACAATGATTTTAAGAAACAAAAACCTGTTTGAATCTTTAGCCCAGTTTGTGGAACAAGTTTTCTGTTTTTTTCTGAAAGTTTAACTGCACCAGTGTCATGTTAAAGATTGTTGTTTTCACATTCATTCATCAGTTTGCTTTTACGTTGTGCCTGTTAAATGTAAGCATTACATTAAGACAAAGCTAGACTACTATTTTATTAGTTACACGTTCATATAAGTGAAATAAAGTCTCTTTTTAATCATTCACAGACAAAAATAAAGGGCACAGAACTTTGTTTTATTTCTCCAACATCATCTAGTATGAGACAGCAAAGATTTGAGTTGTGGGAATAAATGTTCTGTTTGAAAGTACAGTAGTAATATTAATAAATGATAATTACAGTAATAAAACCGTCTGCATTGGTACGGTTAGGAACAGACAAAGAACAGCTGTACATAGGAAAGAGGCACCTGTGTCATCTGTCCAACTGTTGACATCACCATTGAAATAATCGTGAGGGAAAAAAACTTCACCACCATTCTCAACAAGACATTTAAAGGTCTCTGTTGTGACACTGTTTGTTTGGATGGAAGGTTTAAATTAGACACTTTCAATTGAGTTGTCAATAGTGTTTTAAAACGTTACTAGTCTTTCAGATCAGCGTCTTTCAGATGATTCTCAAACTTCTCTCATTTGTCTTCAGTCCTCCAAAACAACAGAAAACAGAAGTGGTCTATCTCTCGGTCGCTCTCTCATGCTGATCGTGTGGGGCCTGGGGGATGTTGGTCTACACAAGGGGCCCATGATGATGCTGCTGCCCAAACTTCCAATGATATGGTCACGTCAACAGAAAGACTTTCTCATCAGGCTGTGAGATCCCTCGCTCGGCACCGCTCACCGCATCCGATCCCATCGCCCACATCTACAGGATGAACTTTCCCAGGAAGAATCCAATGAAGATGGCTGCTATGACGACCACAAGTGAGGGAAGTGAGCTTGCAGTGGACTCTCGTCCAATCAGAGAGTTGGAGTTAGATGTTATATGTTCACCACGTTGGGTCTTTCGCAGTCTCACACCTTCATCCTGGTGATGAGCAGTGAATTGTTGTTAGTCAGTCTACAAACAGAATTACACATACTGTGTCTGGATTTAGAAAGCTCAGCTGACAACAGCCAGTGACCTGCTAATTCTCCATTAGCTGAACTTCTCTGCAAACGCTGATGAGTATAAAGAATTTACAGCTTTACATTTTATTTTTGTCTCCTGAATTATTTAATATTTGAATATTTTCTTAAGTTCTTGTGACATTGTGTAAAGTAATGCTGTCCCCAATACAACTAACATCACAAATCATTCTTCCGAGCCGAATCATTGTAATAAATCACTCAGAAAGACTCAAAACTGATTCAAATCAACATTTGTACATGATTCTGCCTCTTCACCTTTAACTGGCGGTTTTCCTCACTCAGTCTTCTGACCTCCGTCTGCAGATGTTTGCACTCCTCCAGGACCTTCTTCATCTCCGAGTCATCCAGTGCGGCGCTGGTGGGTTTCACAGACATCAGCCCATCCACTTTAGAGGAGTTGAGCGCCGGCGCAACTTTAGCTACATCGGCGTCGTTCTGAAAACATGCAGAAATTTTGATTTTAACATTCAGATTCAAACTCTGTCAGGTTTTACTAACATTCATCTCCAAACACAATCAATAAAAACAGACATTAAATGAACTGTACTGAACATTAAAACTATATGCTTATCATATAAATTACTAGGTGAGAGTGAGAATAAAGAGTGTTTGTCAGTTATATTGAACACACTCATCATACACCAACACTTCAGTCTGACATAGACCAATCAGTGAAGTGCACAGAGAGACATACATTAAGTGTTTATATTCTACAATGGCGTTTATAGCAGTGTGTATTTGAGTATCCTTCTCTCTCACTCTGTCTCTCACACTTACCATTCTATTGTGTTCAGATGGAAGCTCAAACACGCATCTCAGTTTGGAGTCCATGAGGTCATCAGGTTTCGCTTCTTTCCACTGTAGAGATGAGAAACAGGCATAAAATTCATCAGCCGCAACAACTGACAGCTGCCAGCACAAACACACAACAGTATACACACTTATACATCATACCCTCATCAAAAAAATAAAATGAAGACATTTTGCCATATTTTAAGAACTGGTCACTCACTGCATGAGAGTCAGTGTTACACACTCTTTGCTGCCCCCTGCTGTTCTGAGTACAACAGTGCAGATACAGCCTAGAGTTGAACATCGCCGTGCGCACACAGACAGACAGATACAGATACAGACAGTCATGCACAGACACACAAACACAGAGACAGACAGACAGACAGACACACAAGACAGCTTTGAGGAAAGCAAGCAGTTGAGAATGTAAGGCATGTGGTTACCATGATCTCTGTGTCTGTGATGGTTGAGGGTGTGAAGATGCTCTGGACCATGAACTTGTGTTTGCTCTTCTCATTGGGGTCGTAATCGAAGGGCTGCAGCATCACTGTGACAGACAGCAACACTTCAGACGTGCCTCATCACTCACAGATCACACAAACACTGCAGGAGTGTCACTCACCTGAGATGGTGATCGTGGCTCCAGGGTCGATCAGCCCACTGTTGGGCCGCACACAGTACCTGCGTGGTGCTGTGGTCTTCACTTTAAAACACACTCTCCTGTCTGA
>JAZGTJ010019979.1:0-10625 GCA_036877575.1 Botia almorhae | reverse complement strand
CACTAGCAACAAGTGGCTCTCCTTCAAACTGCCGGAAATAGAAGGTGACCTTTTCCAGGTCTATGAGAGCGACCTGCGTATCTTCTAGCATTGCCTGCTCATCCGTCTAAAGGGAAGATGAAAAGTACAACAGCCACACAACCGTTACTAAACCAAGACATTTTGTTAACTGAGTGAATGTGCAGGTGTTCAAAGGAAAGTCTGCTTTTGTTCTGACATTAAGAG
The DNA here is from genome assembly GCA_036877575.1 of Botia almorhae. Classification (NCBI taxonomy): domain Eukaryota; kingdom Metazoa; phylum Chordata; class Actinopteri; order Cypriniformes; family Botiidae; genus Botia; species Botia almorhae. Next base: position 10,400 of record JAZGTJ010019979.1, on the reverse strand, counting down.
TGAAACATTAAGGAAAACAGTGGGTGTTTACTGGCGGTGTGCTCGGGTATATATACAGAATACAGCTATGGCTTGCTGTTGGCAGAAGCATCACATAAATTTATAATTTCTTTATGCTTTGCTCTCTGTTTCATCCATTCTGTAGTTCCTCTTCTGCACACACACACACACACCGTATGGGGACTTTCCATAGACATAATGACTTTTATACTGTACAAACTGTATATTCTATATCCTAACCCTCACCCTAACCCTAAACCCAACCCTCACAGAAACCGTTCTGTTTTTTTACATTGAAAATAAGGCATCACTTAGTATGTTTTATAATCAATTTCCCTCGTGGGGACTGCTGGCTGGTCCCCACAATGTAGGTGTGTGTGACTTTTACCATCCTTGTGGAGACATGTGGTCCCCACAGTGGTAGAAAAACAAGCACACAAACACACACACACACACACACACACCACACCCATGGCAGATGATAAGAACCATCCACATACAAATAAGAACAAGTCTGCTGTGGGAACCACAGGACCCCTCCTCATGCATCTCAAAACGACACCTCTGCCTCATACGTGGGCTGACTGCCTTAAAGATTCCTGTGTGCCAGATGCCACAGTTCTTTCATCTGGGGGCCTAAAAAGCTGCCAAGCCATATTATGTCAAGAAAATACCTCCGGGTTGCTCTCAGCTGCCTGCTCTCCCTCCTGTAAGAGCATTCGGAGGTGGAGGGGGCAGAGCAGCAGTGCTGGGGAGATAAGACTGAATGTTCATATCACATGTGGGTTTAGTTTCTGTGTCTACTCCACTTCACTGCTCTACTCTGCACAGATAAACTACATGCTTGATTTAAAAGTGTGCCTTAGCCTGCTGGGACCCTCAGGAAATGTTTTGGAACATGGCAGCTGGATTCTAGCCACTCTAAGCAGGTTATTAGCTTGCAGACCATGCTGAACCAGAAACAACCCAGCTGGTCATACACTGGTAGCTTCAGGGGGTCAAGTTGATTTTTGGAACATGGAAACTTTTAAAATTCTATAACATTCCACTAACAACTTAAGAATAACATTTTTAATATGCTATATTTAATTTTAGAAAAGGTCTGCTCACGTTACTGCAACTTTGAGAGACCTTTAGAGAGTGCTAGCCAATGTTTTGAGAACGTTCCTTGTTAGCTGGATTCTCACAATGTTTAGCTATCTATTACCTTTAGCTGATAAAGAAAGAAACGTCAGCAAATATATTTTTGTATAAATACATCTTTCACATTAAAATAGATCCCAGACACACAGATTAACAAATGTAATTTTCTGGCCCCAGTCACAGCAAGGTGAAATTTGATCCAGACTCAAAGCCAAAGATCAAACACTTTACAAGACACAATAATCCTGCTTCATCCCTCGGCTTGTGCCAATCATGAGCATTTGGGAAAACATACATAGCCGTAGTCATCAATTCAATAAGACCATTCACTCAACTGAGACACAATGCACAGACGCGACTCTGACCTTAGTCTTCTTACAGTAAACAACAAGCAGCTGTAATCTGCACGGAGCTGTGCAGTACAACAAAGACAGAAAGCCACAGTGCTGTGGAAGGCAGAGCTGTGGGATGCTGTCGGTCCCAACACATGTCTGTCTGTAATGAACAAGCATTATCTTGCCCATTAGATTTGTAGAATAATGCCGTTCAGGTCAAAGGTTAAATAGCAGCTATGCAGTGCACTGTCTCTCGTAGTCATTCAAGTGACTCTATAAAGAGGTTCAATGGCTAAATCTGATTGGATGAGTAAAAACGAATGAATTAAAAACAGATTAAAAACTAATATACGCACATAAGCGTTCACGCATCAGTTGAATTTTATGTTCATGTGGCATCAGTAAATAGATTACAGCTGGTGTAATGAACTATATGACATTTTGTTTACACTCGTCAGGCTTAATTTCAGCTCACTGAGGCAGGTACTCACCAGGTTGGGGGAGAGCAGAGACTGGAAATGGAACAGCACGCCAGCAGAGGAAATCTGCTCCAACCAGCGGCGACCGGCCTCCTGACCTTCACTCTCAGCACCGACGGCCTGGTTCAGCACAGCCAACAACTGCTCTGAGAAAGAGCAAACCACTGCCACCAGACTCTGACTGAACACCATGTCTCTCCTCAGCTGGATCTCTGAGTCTAAGAGAGAAGGAATAAGTTCAATAAGCATGTTGTGAGGTTAAATCTACTCAATTACATTCAAACACATTAACCTATTGTCTTATTCCTAATCAAAAAAACGTCTCAAGATATCTTCTTTGTAATCCTCATAATTTATAATCTTCCCAAGAGTATTGTAACACCTACCATTTTATGATGGGTTTCCAGCAATGAGTTTAAAACCACATCACTCTGATGCAGAACAAATGAAATCTACCATAAATCTAGTGATCCAAAGAAACATTACACTATCTTCTCAATTTCCCCAAAACTCATAAACTCTCCCATAACACATTACGCGCCATAAAAACAGGCTTTTTTCCCCTCCCCAGCTGAATGTTTTTTGCATTTTCTCGTCATAACTGTGAGAGATGGTGACTTTTTATTACATTATGTTTCCTGAAGGGGACCACAGAAGACTCTGAGGGCTTTGTGGATTCTTTTTCCTGAAGGATGTCGTATGTGCAGGTGTGAGAGAGCTGCTGTGTGGCGGAATTGTGAATGGGGTGTAATTTATTCAGGGTGACCTCAGAAGACGGCATACTTTTTAGTGTGACTTAAGCAGCATAAGCCATAAACAAGCGTGTGAAGAAAAGACTGCAGTAAATGACGCCTGTGCCGTATGCTTCATGTGCATTTAAAGTATTTGCATAATACGTGCCAATGTGCCACCTGGAGGTGAACTCGGTGTAATTGACACCCACCTGTGTACTGCAGTAAGACCAACAGTAGCCGAGTTTTCACCTCTGGAGAAAAACATACAGCAAAATTAATCACATATTAAGTGTAGACACAGAACACGCATCAGTCGTTTTAGGTTCGCATAAATAAAATATGGCGCTACTGAATGTTTCATTTCCTGTTCTAATATTGATATGCAGGTAGCTATGCAAGATGTTATTACGGTATTATAGAGTCTTGTAAATACACCAGACTGGACTGCAAGAACCGATTATGGTTCTACGAGGCCCCAGGAGACCAGGCCCCCTTTTGGCCCCCAAACACACATTTTTTTGAATAGTTTTAATAATAAACAAGGTACATTATAATGCCACGTTACATTTGCAACTTAAAATTCTTAAAACTATACCTCCATAACAAAGAATTACAATAGTAGCTTTATGTAATTTATATTATATTCTGCAAATCTGACCTGCAAAGTGACTAATGAAAATTGAGTTAATGTAGATATTGTGTAATATTTTAATCTTAAGAGGTAACAAATTATAACAAACAAAGGTTACTGTGGGCTTCTCAGCTCAGGGCCTCTGACACGCTGGCCTCTTACACTGGGCCACAATCCACTCTTGTTGGACTTCATTTTCTTGTTTTTCTTGCAAATTTATCATTTGACACTCATGCACACGTCTCTTCAGCCATCGCTAACAACTGACCTATGAAAATCTGAAGCCAAATATTCATTCTCTCCCCTCATAAACTCACATTTAGCAGCATGATCTTAAATAATTCCCTCCGATCTCTTTCACTTGAAGCTTCAAGCCCCAGTGAGAGCTGCCTGACAGCGGTTGTTTTTGGCCAGGTTTGTGTGTATTTGTGTGCGTCTGTTTTGCAACCACGGACCTTCCGCAAACTTGGCAATGCTGTGTGTGAGAGCTTGGACACTGCTGGGCAGATTCCACGGATCCTGCTTGACGTGCAGCCGCAGTTTCTTGGTGCAGTTGAGTTTGGGCTCCATGTCCTGGTGAAACTCTGTCCAAAAACAACAGAACCGCTTGACTGAAACGTGCACAGCAGCGATCAAACAAACACGGCCAACAAGGACAAACGGACAACTGCTGCCTGCATTAAAACTGAGAAATAGACTATTTATAATAAATTATTTATTTACATAGCCTGTGAGATCCAATTGAATGATCTCAAATAAAATTCACTTATTAAAATGTATGAATTTCATACACTGTAATAACTATTTTACTTTGATATTTTGGGTAACTATTTTAGATATACCAGCTCTAAATGTTAAAAGATAAAAAACTACATCATATGTATGTATGTGACAATAGACATGTTATCATATATATGTAATAAATAACCTAGAAAATGAACATATGGCCCCTTTACATGTCTGTAGGTGGACCAGACTAAGATCTAAAGTGGACCAGACTTCAAGCTGATAATCAAAAGGTCAAAGCACTGTAAACCCAGCCTGCTTTATTATGACAAATTCTATTCCGGTCATGTCAGCTCATTTATAATAACCTGAGGGCCCTTTTATTGGCTGAAGTCACATTTTGAAAACACCAGATCAATTTTTAATTCTCGTAATAAATCCCATTTTCTCACCTGCTTGTTTGAGTAGCTAAAAATAACTAAAGAACAATCACAGAAACACGAGCAGTTCCTATTTAAACCGTAAGGATTATGTCCTCTACAACAGCAAGCACAAATTTTGTGGACACATAAAAATAGGTTAAGACTACACACAGGTAGAGCCAACATCCATTGACTCACCATATCATTTTCAATTCAGTCATATCAACAAACAACAATGCTATGCTTTCAAATAGCACAGAACAATACCTTCTATTTGTATGAGCCCTACTACATGATCCAGAGCCACATCCTGCGTGAAACTGCGCCTTAAACTGCACAAACTTTATTATCACGTAAGCCTGCGACTCAGGAGTCACCATAAATTGCATTGGGGGTAATTTTTACTAAGTCAACACACTGAAAGGTTAAGCTCTAGAGACGGTCACTCAAATTTAGCTTCTGGCTCTATAAACATTTTCAATTCAGTCTCACATGTAGCTTAAACACATTAATTCTTACACACTGTTTTTTGTGAATTTCATGTGAACGAGCCGGAGTGGAGAGCACTTAAAAGTGAACACATGGAGGGTACATATATACAGACACATACCAGACAGTATTTTCCCAATGTCTGGTATGTGTTTGTTTTTTGCCCTATACAAAGACCCACGTCACTCCCGTTTCATTGTGATCTGCACTGTTATCTTGATAATGTAGCAGCAAACTGGACAGACTAGATTAGAAGTAAAAGAAATGTTGATGGTAAGCTTGAATAACCAGGTGATTAACATCTGTAACCATAGTAACAGTGACTAAAGTAAATCTTACTGTTGAAAACTTTCACAAGTACGTGGCTACTTACACAACTGAAGCAGTATTATTTATATATAATGTGTCAAATCTTACTTAACCAAGAGGGGCTTTGTGGGTCACGTCTCGACCACAAAACTAAAGAAGGCACCTTCAGAGCCTAAATTTTTAACATCCGCACGATCTATTCTTCAATTTTTGTATGAAATGATCTTACAAGTAGAATCCACTTCTCTCAGCGCTCGTCAAGGGCGCAAAAACACCACTTGGTATTTTTATTCTACACACACAAAATATAAAATCAGACCGAAGAAGTGACCTAGACAATCTCAATGAATGTCTAAGTGTCTTCAGAGTGTCTCAGACTATCTCTAGCAGTCTAGCGCTCTTTATCACTTCTAGATAAAATGAATTGCACAGATTTGATTAGGAAGATTTGCAGTAAAGAACAAAGACAATTGGAGCAGTCGATCACTGAGACCCTACGCACAGTTCGGAGGAAACCCCCACCTCAGGCCTCACGTCCTCTCGCCGACCAGTCTTCAGATGTTAATCACAGGCCTAGATTTATGTCTCTCCTGAACAGTGGGCAGATTAGCCACATACCGTTCTTTTCACTTTCCTTTCTCACCCTCTCTCTATCTCGCTCACACACCCTTATCTATCTAAATACAACTAGTTATAAACAAAACAACCGAAGCCTACTTTCAAATCAACTTTTTCTGCATTTTCACAATTTAAAAAACAAACTATCTTTTTGTAGTGTTTTAATAAATGAGGATATCCATTAAAGATTTGTCAGTTTTTGCTGACTTTTAGGTACAAAAATGTCAGAAAACACACACAGACACACACTTGTATACACACAAGACTTCATAAGGATATGTATCAAAGCGGCAGTGCCAGAAAGAGTTTAGAATTCCATTGTCAAACCCTACAGCCCCCTGGAGATCTTTTCAGAGATGTGTTAGAGAATCTGAGCTCATTACCACAAGCGTTTATGAGTTTCTGCGCAGTTAATGCACAGTAAGTAAAGTGTTACAATGTAAAAAGATTGGCTTCAGTTTTGTAACAGATAAATGAAAGCTCACTTAGCCACTTAGCCAATTTAGAAGTTTAGAGAACAGATTAAATGTATAATTTGAATGCACCGCGAGTAGCTTTACATACATTGAACTGTAAATTAACAGGAAATATATCTTGATACCTTGTAGTCCTCGTCCCGGAGTGAAACATTTTGTTTGCTCAAAGGCTCGTGCTACAGTTGCCCCTTTCAACAAACTGGTGATGGACTCCACCTGCAAATAAAACCAATGCTCACAAACCAGTGCTCACAAAACCAGTACAAAAACAGCACAGGAAAAAAATGTAAGAACTGACATCTTAGCAAAATGAGTTTACAGTCAATCTGAACAGTCAGCACTGTCAAACTGAACTCAATGCATACACTACGTAACCCAGCTAACATTTTTAGGTTTTATTAATGTTTCCCTAACATTTCCATTCAGTAACAAAATCATTAAAAACGTTGAAATTTTAAGGAATGTTCAAAACTTTACATTTTTTAGGCATTGTAATAACGTTATTGCTTGATTATAAAATATCAAGAACGCCCAAACAATACTTGGACTCCCGCCCTGTAAGTTGGAAAACATTTTTGTTGCATGTAAATATTGCGCTCCCGGAAACCTGCATGCTATAAAACACACAGCCGCCAAAAGAGGACGCAGTGAGCTGCACATTCTCCTGTTTACTAGTGATTGAGATGTCCTCATTAAACAGTCTAGGGACAGAACACTCGGCTCTCTGGGGAAAAGCTATGTGCCTAAGGTGTCAAAGAGATCAAAGGTGAAGCCTCATGTCGTTTAAGAGCAGATCAAATTAAAAGTTTTTCCAATTCAAAATTGACGAATTAGCAAAATGAACTTAACTTTAAATGTTCCACACCTCACAATATTTAAAAAAACTGCACAACAACTGTAAAATGATAAACTGTGATAAAACAAACAGTAACAGCACCTAAAACTACTCTCTTTTTCCTTTTACATTGCCTTATATACATAATCACACACAAACATAAAAAAAAACTAAACAGGAAAGTTTAGCATTTCATAGAAATGAAAACAAACACCCAAATACTGAAATACATTCACAAAAACAAATGGCCATTAGACGCACGTAGATCTGACAGAAAGTACACACACCTGACTGAACAGATGCTCCAGGAAGCCGTGTAGCTTCTTCTGTTTGTCGTGAGATATCCACACACTGGCTGGCAGCTCGTCTCCTGCACGTATGCGTGTGTGTGTGTACAGAACAACATGATAATCATTACAAGAAACGTACAAATTTCACACAGAGTCATTTATATATTCATTTTATTAGAGCCATGATGCAGTATTGTGATAATGCACAAGTCTCTCCTCCATTTCACAAGCTATATCCCATCTCTCATTTACTCCATCTGTTCGGCAGTTAGCATCAAATAGCCATCAGTTTGGCAGGGACTGTTTTGACGGATATTGTTTAACTGTCTAACTAAGTGGAAAATGTACGCTTGATGCTCAGTGCAAAGAGATGATCAATTTAAAAAGTCATATCTCTGCCAAATATAATTATAGTCAAATCAATCTGTGTTTTGAAGTGTTTATCAGGGGAGTGAACTAAAAGTGCTGATGCATGTGAGATGGTAAACAAACAAGCAGGGGCATGCAAGATGAACTAACGAGCAGGTGCATGCAAGATGGTGAACTAACGAGCAGGTGCATGCAAGATGGTGAACTAACGAGCAGGTGCATGCAAGATGGTAAACGAATGAGCAGTTGCATGAGAGATGTAAACTAACGAGCAGTTTCATGCAAGATAGTGAAATAAAGAGCAGTTTCATGCAAGATGGTGAACTAAAAAATTGATGTATGCAAGATGGTGAACTAACGCGCAGACACGTGTGTCTGCTTGCATTACCTGAGTCCATCTCGTCGCTGTGCACGTAAGAGCTGCAGTGACTGCTGCAGATGCTGGTGAAGGAAGCAATGGAGTTTCTGTTGCTGTTACAATCACTGAAATCAAACAGACAAACATTCATGTGTTATTAACAAATAATTCAACGATTAGCGCCCAATGAGACATCAAAATGTGCCGAAGCTGCAGACCACATCATGCAACATTCCTGTGTATTTCTGTGACGTTTCAATTGGTTTTTAAAGTCAAAGGTTTCGTTAACAAAATTTGTTTTGATTGCAATGAGGCCTGTTTACATCCAGAGTGAATGTTGGTCACAAACAAAACTCTGAATCAACACAAAACATTCCTAAGGATCTATTCACAAGAACAACAAACATTTAATGGCAGAATTCATTATTTATGGAGGTTATGTTGGGATTGTTTCTTCAACTGGTGGAAAAAAGTCACCAGGCTATAAGATATGAGCTTCTGAGTGATGTGTCTGGAACAACAGACAGCTGTATATATAAAACCATTTATATATATATATATATATATAAAATATAGGATAAATCCTAGATGACATTACACTGCTTCTCTTTTATTTAGTTGTGATTTAGAGGAAAGCCACATGGGGCTAAAAGATGACACCTGTAGGAGTCTCTGTTACTGATGGTGTCGTGTCCCGAGTCCTCCTGTTCATCCCCAGCCACATTGAAACACACTTTCTTGCCATTGCGTTCACTTTTCTCACTCTCACTCTCAGCGGAGATGTAGCTTTCCGTCGGTTTCCCTTCAGAATCAGTAGGATGTGTGATGGAAGAGAGCAAACTGTGAGCAAGACAGACAGAGAGAGAGAAAAAGCAAGAGAGAAAGGAGTTGATCATAAATCACTGACCATTAGAATAAATAGCACAAGCTTTCTCAAACAGCAAGCTCCAATCTGATTGGCCGGCTTTATGCAATTTCCAGGAGTCAGTGTTCATATATTTTGTTTTATTAGTTTGCAGAGTCTTTACCAGATTATTGTAATTGGATACTTGTAGGAACATTCTTCTCAGAACATTGACTAATGTTTTTTTAAAACATCAAACATGAAACTTATGTATATAAGTAAATATATTTAANGAACATTCTTCTCAGAACATTGACTAATGTTTTTTTAAAACATTAAACATAAAACTTTAACATCAAACATGAAACTTTAACGTTTAATATATATATATATATATATATATATATACTGTATATATAAAAATCTTTTAAAAATAAAAATTAATATTTTAAGTTGTTAGTGGAACGTTTAAAAAAGTTACAACATTTGAAATGTTTCAATAATGTTCTAATAGCCAAACAGTAATGTTAATACAATGTCTAAAAACCTGGACATTTTGAACATTCCTAGAACTTTTTTATGTTGTAATTACTTAATAGAAATGTTAGGGAAACATTCTTACAACCTAAAATGGTTAGATGGGTTGCTTGATTTGTTATATTTATCTGTATCTGGTCGAATCTTTTATAGATACATAAAAAAAATGAACTGTCTGACTCTAAATGGCCGTTAGATGACCCCTGCCTGTCTGAAGGCGGATCTTCGTGATTATAAGCTTGGTGGAAAACGTTTTGTTGATAGTCAAAGATCGGGCTACGTGAGAGTAATCACAGATTAATTACACTGCAATCTGTGCAAAATAAAAACACCAGAGACAGAAACAGAAACAACGCCTCCAGAATTGCCTGTTTACGACTCGGATAAACAGGATAAACAGTGGAAAGATATCTGATGATGACCTCGCTGACCCAGCAGCTCGAACATTCTGCCACCTCGCAAATTCTTCTCAGCCTAGCATGCTAAAGTTTATTCTGCATGAAATAAGCGGTTCGGGAGGACCGGCCGCAGAGCTGTAATATCATCAAGATGTACAGCGTGCGAGAACATCCAGAGCCAAACAAAATCAAAACCTGTTTGTGTTTGGCTTCTGCACAACAACTCGAGGAAGTTAGAGGTCCTGCAAATATGAATAACTTCAAAACATGCATGTACAGCTGTGTCAACAGTCATAACTCCACATGAAATCAATTCCTCTGCTTGAGAAAACGTGTAATGAGTCACTGTGTTTGGACCCATACCAAAATGTGATATATAGCCATACAGACATACACACACATATATT